>VZTO01007316.1:0-23981 GCA_013400615.1 Syrrhaptes paradoxus | reverse complement strand
AAAAATGCCAGCGTGGATTCCCCCACTCTCAGCCCATCATCACCCCATGCAGGATTTCTTCCTTGTGGGAACAGCCAGTGAGGAGGAGGAAGGCAGTATGAAGGAGAAGGAGGAATTACAGAATTAGCAATGAAGTTTACAGTGGGGAAACTACCCTGAACATATCCTGCTGCCCTCACATCAAAGATAAATATGCATTAAAAAACTCACAATACTCAGGGAGGGGAAAGAAGTGTGAACAGCAAAAATATATACATGTGTTTTAAATAATTTTTTTAATTGTTGAGGCAGTAATACTTGGTTCATGGAACTGCAATATACAGAGAGGTGAAATAAATAGCTTATATATATATAATATATATAATATAGCTGGTTTTAAAATATTCCCTTATCATTGGTGTACTAGGTCATCTTGTAGTCACTTGAATGTATTTAGCAGCATTCTCCAGAACTGAGCATAATGCAGGATCACGGAGCCGTGACACCTTATGTCATCAGAAAGGTTACAGAAGATCGATGCGTCGAGAACTCCACGGAAACTCAATCACTGCGGCACACACCATCTTGTCTTGGGCCGGCGTGCAGCAGACAATAAATAGATTACTGCAAAAACCGGCACTTTTTTGGGGCAGGGTCTCAGTAACTTTGGGAAAGAACTTTGGTTTTTTTTGGTTTTATTTATTTATTTTTAATAATTACTTTTTTTTTTGTTTTTTTCTCCTCTGGGGATATGCTTGAAAAGTTGTCCTTTCCAAAAAAGCGAAATAAGCACCTGTGTGTCATCAACAACAAGAAGTCAATTTAAATAGAGCAGTTCATTTTGTTTTTCAAGTCACAATAAATCCCTAACAGCTTTTCCCCAGCGTTTGCCATCTAGTCTTTTATTAATTTTTTTTATTTTTATTTTTTTTAAACACAATGTACAAAAATAGAGCTTCTTCCTTATTTTTTAATGTAAAAATATTCCTCTGGTGCAGTTTTTTTTTTTTTTGTGGTTTATTATTGTGACACTGTTTTTGTCTATTTTTAACTGGGGTTGGTGGGTCGTATTCTCTTAGTCCTCTTGGTGACTGTTGTGTACTTGAAAGGTTTCTGTATCTCCACTTGCCCCTTTGGGTACCTCTTCATAAAATGTACATCTTGCTGGTTTTCCCGGGTCTTGGGCCCTTTCCGTGGCCTCCCTTTTTTGGTGAATCCAACATACCAGCCTGAATATTTTGCTGACATCAGTGCCGTATAGTTGTTTTCTAGGACTTTTTCAATGAAGACACACTCCTTGCTGGTGCCATCAGGCTGAAAAATGAAAAAAATAAAAAGAAAAAAATTCATTATCCAAATGCAAGCTTAGTGACCAAAACCCAATTTGGCATAAATAAAATCATCACATCTGGACCTTGTTTTTGGTTCAAACATTATTCATAGAAGCTTTAACAAACATCAGCTGAAATAGAAATGAATTTAAAAAAAAACATGAAAGCATGAGGTCATGATTTCTTTTTTTTGTTTTTAACACTCCTATCCAAGGAGAGAAAGATTTTTCGAACACAAAAGTTAAGCTTATCGAGTCCAGCTCCTTCAATTGCAACCAAAGCAAGACATTTAGCTTTGCTTATTCCATTTAGGAAATGAGGATGAATTGAACTCATACCTAATCAGAAAAAAAAAAAAAATCAGAACCTCACATGGGCCGAACAACAGCATTGCCCCTTCTGCCGCTCACTGTCCATCTGTTTTCCGAAATCTCTTACAGACTTGCAACCATAACTACCCAAACCCAATAAAATCATTAAAAGCCTTAGTCGAAGCCTTGCCAGCCCCTTGAAAACTCTCCCCCGCAGCATCCCAGGTGCGACACCTGGCAAATAAACCGCGCATGGAGCTCTGGGGGTGAGCTGGAGGGGTGCCGCAGGCATCAAGGTCCACGACCTCTCTCCAGTCCCTGAATCCAACAGGTTATTTTGCAGCCACGCTGCACACCTCAGGCTCAGCTCCAACTCACATCCCTGAGCACCATCAGCAGCAGGAAGGGCTGTTCCCATGTCAGAGCAGCACCCCGACACACCAGCATCCCACCGGCATCCCCCCGCGGCTGCAGCTGGGGGACCACGGGCAGCAGTGTCCTCAGCCACCAGACCCACCCCGGCTCCACTGCCCGCGGAGGGATGCCAGCACCTGATTTCACCCTTCTCGGGGGTGGTTTCTGTTTGGCCAAGGGTTTTGTTTCTGGTGGCAGAGGGGACGCGGTCCTTCCCCTTTCCCCACCTTCCAATCTCAGCCTAAAAGCGGCCACCCAGAGCTGAAGTACCTGGCTTAGGGAACCATGTCCCTAAACTACATTCTTCCTTGCAGAGGGAGCAGGATTAGACACAGAACTGGAGGTCAGAAGCTCCTGAGCATGAGTGGCAATCCCCAACCACCCTGCAGCAGACCCCTGGCCCTGCTGGGATCCTCCCAGCACAGCCCAGTGCAAACCCCCTCCCCACCACTGCCACAGGCTGCTCGCTCTCCAGCCGCTCGCTGGTTTGAGATTTTGGCAGAGGGTGTACTGGGTTTGCATGGCAAGGTTTTGGTAGCAGGGGGGCTACAGGGGCGGCTTCTGTGAGAAGCTGCCAGATGCTTCCCCATGTCTGATGGAGCCAGAAAATATGTTTTGTCCTTTAACTGCTGGGTTACCGGTGCTGCACCGAGAACGCCGCACATCGCTGTGTGCACCGGCACGCTGCTTTATGCGTCAGAAGATACTAGGGAGTAGATACAGGCTCACTTCAGCCCTGGATGTTGTCTCAGCTCTGAATGTTTTATGGATTCTGGACAGGGATAAGCGCAGTATGGAGCATCATATGGGATTTAATCTAATGCTCAACAAAGTCAAAGGAAGGATTTCCATCCTTAGTCCAATCCAACTCCCCACTGAAGTCAAATAATGAGTTTTTCAGTACTGCAGGCCTATGCTCACTGCTATGCTTACTATTAAACTCTCTCCATACAGATTAAAGAGTACCAAGCCCTCAGTCTTCAGCCATTTCACCCATCCTGTCCCTGGGGGGGGCCAGGAAAGCCACTGCAGCATGGCCAGCACAGCCCCCACCACAACGGCCGGTCCTAGGCTGCAGCAGCTCTTCCCAGGGCTCCTCTGGGCATGAGAGCTGGGATGAGGAGCACAGCCCCGTACCCTTACCACCCTTTCCCCAGGCCGGATCAGCCTGCTCGATCCTAGAAACCTTCCCAAAAAGTCCTGTGCAATCCCAGCAGAGTTAGCCATGGTTTGTGGAAGAGCAGGGATCACACGATGGGGGTGGAGCCCCCCCGGGATGGGCTGGCTCAGGCTTCCCCGCACCTCTGATCCCCAAATAATCACATACAAGCTACAAACGGAGCTGTGAGAAGGGAACCACCAGGCAGGACAAACCAAGCTGGAATCAAGCAGGCAACAACAGGGGAAAAGCTTCATCATCACCAGCCTCCAGGACCAGCCATCCCTCCCTGGCTCAATACCTTTAGCAGAGCTTCAATTTAACCAGTGCAACAACACGTGATAGTTACCCTAAAATCATTCATGCACCATCCTGCCTAATGGGTTTCCTTCCCTTGGGTAGGTCCCATTAAGGAGTCGGGGAGATGACGGCGACTTCTGCATCAACCATGCTAGTCCAGGGGCCGTGTGCCCTAAACGTGTCCCCTACAAGGGGGCAAAGGCAGCCCTGCCAAAGGACTGGCCATCTCCAGACCGGGCTGGGCACAAAGGTCCTTATTTTATCACCTGCACTTGGAAGCTCACAAATGATTTAATGAACGGCAGAACTGGGCAAAGCTCAATGGTTCCAGTTCCTGGAGGGGGTTGTTCTCCGAGCCCGGGGTTTGATCAAAGCCACATGAGTGGGGAAGGGGGAAATCAGCCGACACCACGGGGTTCCACCAGGTTTCAATGGGAAGCCATAAAACCAGCCCCAGGTTTCTCAGGGCTCAGGCCACTACAAACCCTTCCCCAATGAATGGCGAATTTTTAAACAATACCATGGCTGAGTTTCAAATCCACCCAAACCCAGGTGCTGACGAACCGACCGGATCCAGACCGCAGGGGACGCAGGTAATTGGAAGGGCCGTTTCCCCCACGCTCGTGGAAAGGTCCTGGATTTGAGCCCCGACCCTGTTGCTAGGAGAATTAAGGCGTTTTCATGCAATTTGGGAGGTTTCCGCTTGTACTGCGATGGCAGTTTCTCACGGAAAACGAAGAGTGGAATGAAAAGAAAACGCGTGTAGGAGGGGGAAGTTATTCTATTAATAACAAAAAAGTATTTACTTCAACCTTCAAATTTGCCGACAGAGCCTAAGACAGAGACAGGAGGTGGAGGAATAACAAGGTGCAACTTCAGGCCAACCTCAGGGCTTATTTGAAGTAAACAAGGCGCATGAGATAAAATAACTTCGTTCTGGAAGAGGAAGAGCTAAATGATTTGATAACACGAAATTACAGTAACATTTACAAGTACCTGGAGATAAACCAGGATAAGGACCGCACTTCCCCAAACAGAGCATTCCTGTATGTGCTAGGACATGTCAGAGACAGACAAATGATTTCCAAACACTTTTGATTTTACAAAATGATGATGATTTTACAAGATGATTTTACAGCATCTGTCATAATCCTCAATAGAGTAAATCACTCACACATGTTACCTACACAGAAAGCTGGACCCATGCTAATCCATTAGGGGAAAAAGCAATTTATAAGGGTTTTCAATAATTTTTAAGTGTCACCTTGTTTTCACCAGGTGCCCATGACTTAAGGTCTAATCATGTCCCTACTTAAATGACAGCAAAATACTAATTGGGTTTGTCACCCACCCCCTCACTCCCCCAAAGAGAGGAGGATGGAGGAGAAAAGGGAAACAGCTTCGGCCGAGCATCAGTCCCTGTTCCAGCCGCCTGCTCGCCCTTCCCCAGGAGTTCCTTGTGCAAACTCCTGCTGCCGATACGGGGCTGAACCCTCCGCCGCCAGCGTCAGCCGGGAGACGCTGCCAAGCCGCATTTCGTACATACTTACTGTCAGGGTGCACCTTGCAGAGTGCTCACCCTTCAGAACATGGAAGCTGATGTCTTGAATCATGAATCACAGAATCGGTTGGAAGGGAACTTAAAGATCACTGAGTCCCACCCCCTGCCATGGGCAGGGACACCTCCCACTAGCCCAGGTTGATCAAAGCCTCATCCAGCCTGGCCTTGAACTGATTCTTTGAAATCAAGAGGAGTTCTGGAAAGCCTCAGAGCTGTGTGGGACCCGCCTGGCCCAGTGTGATGGCACTGCCATGTGATGGGGGGGACCCACGCCCGGATCCACATCCTCATCAGCCCTGAAAAGCAGGGCAGGCACAAGGGCTTTGCAGCCCCAGGGTGTCCCACACATGCTTGGAGGACGAGCTGCTCCCGTGTTTTGCTCACCGCTGTCCCACGGGCACCATCTCCAGGCAAGCTCCCTGCTCAGAGCAGGGCAAGATCTGTCAGAGGCACAGCTCTGCTCCTGCAAAAGGCACGGGCTCTCCGCAAGCCTGCACCTCCTTGTACCTGTGACGAGCCACTCCCAAATCCCTGGTTTTGCTCCCAGAGCTGCTGCCTGGCTGCATGACGAGGCCGTCCCACCGCAGAGGCGACAACTTGCAGCTCAGTTCTTCACATCGAAATAATTCAGAGCGTTTTTTGTTTAAACCCACCCCAAAACAGCCATGGGAAGATGCAGTAGCCATCAGCCACACTTCTGACAAACATCTTATAAAATGCCTGATCTAAAAACCACCTTCCACAGCAATCCCTCAGGCACCACGCAGGTCTGTGCAGAGGGGAGAGAAAGCACGGCCACGCTGGCAGAGCCTGGGCAGCACAAAGCACTGCCTCCGGTGTGGCATCTCCGGTAGCTCAGAGCTGGGGACCAGCCCTGGGCACAGTGAGCCGCTGCCTGGTGCCAGGGCAGTGCACCTGAGCGGTCCCAGGCCCTTTACCAGCCACCACAGCCCAAGGCTCCCACTCCAGGCATCCCGAGCGTGGGACCATTCACACACTACGGGCCAGTTCCACTGGCTGAAGGTGGCAGGGCCAACGGAGCTGCACTGGAGCCAGGGGCTCTCCGGGTGCGCTGAGCTGAGCACGGAGCAGCACCGGATTGTTTGTGCAGAGCATTTGGTGACGAGCTCTCCGGTACTAAACGTGCAACATGTTGAACTGACACTAGAGCAGAATGAAGTGCCAAAGCATTTGCTGCTTCTACAATTACACTCCGGAGCTCTTTGGTGCTCCTGCTCTCCTTTTTATGACCCAACTTGGTCTTATTGTAGTTTGGCTTTCTCGTTTTAAGTTCTCCAAATGGAAAGGATCAAAGGGCTCTTTGTTGTCGGAGCAGGAGTGCTCCCGCAAGCGAGGCATTACTGCCGCTAACAGCTTGCTGCTCGGGGGGAATTTGCCGCAGCCTCTGTGCCACCAGCCTGAGCCAAAGCATTAGCAGGTGCAGTGGCCGCCTCCGCCTCCCCCCTATTAGCCAGCCACACTAAGCCACCTGAGCAGCTTTTTATGGGAAAGGGAGGCCAGGGCAGGTTTTCTCATTTATGCTTCACAAATCTGGCTCAGTGGGCACCGGCAAATCCAAACTTCACTTGGCTTTTACGGCAACAATAAGGTCGCACAAGAGGCTTGGGTAACACCACAGTGCGGGGAGAGATGCCTCCAGGACTGAAAGGTTTCTCTGTTTGCAAAGATCAGGGCACAAATTAAGCCCTACAGGCGATGCTGTGTTAAGCTGTTGTTAGCTAAGCTTATGTTAAAACACTTCCTCCCTGCTCAGACGATGCTGTGATGAGAAGCGCTCTGGGTAAGGCAAGAGAATACGCTGGTGATGTGCTGCAAATAGTAACAAACACCAAACCATAGGAAACACCTCTGTGACGAGCTGGGAATGCCGGCTTGGCACAGGGCACAGGGAGACTCAACCTTTCAAGTGTGACGGGGATGACTCTCCTGTGTAATTATCACCTTGCTGCAAGTTCAGCCCCCCAGGCTCACAGTCAAATTGGGGAGATACAAGCAGGATCGCTTCCCTCTGCAAGGAGAGCAAGCTCCCTCTTCCTAAAAATCCTGGAGCAGGGAAAGCTATTCCTCGAGCAAAAGATACCCAAGAGCACCTAGGTTTTTTTGCAAGGACAGCCCTAAAAATGGACCCTTTCTGCATCTGCCCCCTCCTCCGCAGACAGAGGGGGTCCCAGCAGAGGTACCCCCCTGCGCTGGATCTCCCGCCATCCCCCCTGTGCAAGGTACGCCCGCTGAGCTCAGCAATTACTTCAGAGGTTTGCTGAAAATGCCCCTCAAATGCTGCCACTGTTGGATTCACACACTGCATTCCATGGAAAAAATCCTGCCCTGTATTTCCCAGATTTCAGAGCAGTGACAGCAGGGCAGGTGGGGGTTTCCAGGAGGTATGTGGCTTGGTGGTCCCACTAAGCCACTCCTGAAGCATCCCCAGCTGAGGACCACAGCCTGGGGCACCCAGCATCACTGATAGCCCCTATAAAGCCCGAGAGCTGTTTACACAGCGTGTGCCTAGTGCCATATGAATTTCAGGATGCGTGTTAGTTCTCTGTGGTTTTACACAAGCTCGGCTCAAAGGCAAAGTTCAGACTCGCTCCACATGGGTTGGAAAATCCTGAGTGGAAGAACATAAGGCAGGAGCTATGCTAATGTCACAGCTTTTAGCACTGTCACCTCTCCCCCCATCACATGGACACCTCTCACAGGTAGGTCAGAAAGTGTGACAACGAGGTGGGGACAGCACTGCTGTGGGAAACATCCCCCGCCCCAGCACAGCAGATCTGAGCCCAGCCATCCTCCTGCGCTTTCCAGGCATTATCAGCACAGATCCATCACCAGCATCCTAATGCTCAGCGTCCTGGATTTATGGCAAGGCATCCTCACCACAGAGACACCTCTTGACCCGACTGCACATTCTCGCTCCTAGGAAATCGGGGAAGCTGCATCTATAACTGCCAGGAGTTACTCAGCTCCCTGTGCGGTTCCTCCAGCTCTTTGGCCTCTGAACCTGCACAATCCTCCTAGGGAAATGCTGAGGAGTCATGATGGGCAGTTCAATAAAAGTGTCTGCCAGCGCAGCGGAGAGGTTAATTATGTATACCGGACGTCTAAGTGCACTCACAAAGCAGGGGACGTAACACAAAACCCATGTGGAGGAGACTCTCCAAAGAAAGGGTACGGCTCCATCTGGGGGCCCAGTTTCAGAGCAGTGTTGCCCATCCTTGCACCCCCCTGCCCATCTGCACTGGGGGTACACCCCGTCTCTCCGCAGTGCATGCAAAACCGGGCACGGTCTCGCACACGTGAGATGGAACGTACAGGCTTCGCAGAGCCCTGTCCCTGCTCGTGCCGGAGCACAAGCTGCAAGAAGCAAAGAAGGAAGAGAAGGGCTTACAATTTTTCTTTCCTTCTACCTTTCATGCAAAAATCCCACTTTTCTAACTAACATCTGTTCAGTGACCCTCACATTGTCCTGGAAGAGTGGTTTGGCCGAGGATGAAGAGGAAGATACAGAGCTGGAAAGAGCACTTGTAGGGATGAACCAAGCCAGTGCCTCCTGACCTGCTCTGTCCGTCACAGGCACATTTATTGCAAACAGCATGGCAGGATGGCACATATCCATAATTAGAGCAAACTAGGTTGGCTTCAACTGGGAAGATGGGTATTTGGTTAATAGGAATTCCTAACTGCATCTCAGAGAACTATAGGTGTTTGCTATTCATGATGAGAAATGTCAATCACTTTTTAAATGCAATTTATGAAACCAATAGAAAATTTAGGAAAATTTAAGTCAAAACTGTGGGTTTCCTGCAATGGGATAGTACTACTTCAGGAGATCTGACAGCACAGGCAGGTTTCAGATGTAACATCTGAGCAGATCTAAGACATCTACCATTGCCTGCACCTACCTGATCCAGTTGCACGATGCTTCTAGGCGCTAACCACGCTAAGAGCTGGGAAGGCATTTTCACCCATCCACACAAAGCACACCCTGTTGGTTAAATGCAGTGCCGGGGTTCGCGGTGTTTCCTTCCAGAACGGTCGTTTTCAGCCTCCACCAAGACTCACAGGCTAGTCCTGAACTTTCTGTAAGAGCCAACTAAGAGCAGCAGGATATTTCGTCTAGGCTTACATTCATCATATAGGGACCTATGCCACTATAGGAGAATTTTTAAAAAATTGTTTAAAGTATCAGGTCTAGACAACAAGTGGAGTAAGAATACGGGACTGTAACAGTTGCTGAGCCCACAGCAGGTGTGGGAAGCCTCAGGTTTGTACACATTAAACAAACATATGCGCTGAGGTTTAAAGTTACGGTTTCAAACAAGTGCAATCTCATTCAGATGACATTCTGGTAGTGACACCAGTTGCCCTGGGGCAAGTTTAAATCAGTGGAATTTAGGACCAAGAAAGGTCATTGATTGTGCAGGATGGCATTATTTCTCTTCATGTCCAATTATATTGCTAANCAAGTTTAAATCAGTGGAATTTAGAACCAAGAAAGGTCAAAGTATTTTGCTATTAAAAAAGAGAAACCCATCCTCAAATCAAGTGCCATCCATAAAAAATGATCATGAAGAATTGTTCCAGCCTGTGAATGACAAACTTCCTTCTGTATACAACAAGTGCAAGGCTGTTAGGAACACCTGATATCTTTAAGTACCCAAAAGATAATGTATGAAAATGTCAACAACAAAAATACTTTTAAGTAAGATCTACTTTTCTTTGACCTTAAATGTATTACAATGACCATAGTAAACAGACTATCTTTTGCTGCTGTTAGAGCAGAGGTTTTATTCTCCACTTCAAAATTAGCCTCCACTCTCACTTCATCTCCAAAAATGACACTCAGGACCAACAAAAATTGCACTGGGGAGATAAGATGCTCTGAGAAAAGCAATTAAATTCAATTTGATCCATGTGTCAGCACAAGTCACATATAGCACACCCTCTCTACCCAAACAGGGTGAGGCACAGCCAGGACTCAGGGATCCCCACTCAATAATTTTAATTAACATTTAACCTTAGAGAACTGAAATATTCCAACATGACACACAGCTGCAGCCACCAAGAAACACAGGGGACAGGATGTTAGCAGCTTTATGGTGACACTTGCTCCTTGAACACAGAAAGGATTAAATTAAATTGGAGGAGGCTTTGAGCAACCTGGGCTAGTGGGAGGTGTCCCTGCCCATGGCAGGGGGCTGGAACTCGATGATCCCAAGGTCCCTTCCAACCCAAACCATTCCATGATTCTCTGACGTGTGGCAAAGCTGATAAATATGAATCCAACCCCAGCAGCACACTGTGGACTTAAATGTGCTTAATGATGGGCTCCATTTATGAAACCTGTGACCCAAATCCATCAGACCATGCAGGTAAAGTGTGTACACAGCAGTAACAACTGACGGGCAAAGGGAAGACGTTGGTAAATCCCCTGCATGGTGGCAGATGCCTCTCGCCTCTCCCACCACTCCGTGCCATGAATACCACCATGTCTTCTGTCTCAGACAGCCTTCAGGGCTTGGGCATCCAAGCTTACACGCACACATTCCCCCTGAGTCCAAGATCTGTTAAGAATTGACGCAGTTTCTAACCATTTGTGAAATAAAAGGGTCTTTTCCATATAAGCCCATTTCTTCCATCTCCTCAACCTCTTGAGCACCGCCAGCCTCTACTCTCCCTGCAACACTGCGACCAGCCGCCTGCTTTCCCACACCACCACAAAACATCTAAACTTCTTCCACAAAAGTCATTACCTGTGTTCACATCATTTTCCCCTCTCCCCCCCACCTCCAGAGAAGCTTCCATGCAAAACACCGCCGTAAACAAACCGTCACAAGCGCAGAACCAGGGCAAGGCCCATTGCCCACAGCAAATATTAACACTGCAAAGGTCCGGTGAGCTCGCACAAACTCCCACCACTTTGAAGGACCCACTGCAGCACCGGAGCCAATCCCCTTCTGTGCCAGGGCAGCCTCAGTGCAATAAACACTGGAAAGCAGTTGCACTGGGCTCAACCATAAACAGCTTCTTGGGGATCGTTACACGGTTGTGCCAACCAGAGCAAGGACTTCTGGAAAAGTCGGGGAACGCTCGGCACTGCCTCTGCCCGAGGGCAGGAGCTGTTCCAGTGGGGCTCCTGCTCACTGGCTGTACAAACCCAACCCAACTGAACCCACCACAGGCTGGGACACCCCATCCTGGGCTGTAACACTCCAAGCTGGGCTGCCTACAGCTTTACCACAGAGCGCAGAGCCACCCCAGCCCCTTAGGGAAGGTGCACCATGAGGTCTGGCCAGCTCTTAGCGCATTACACCCACCGAGAAGTGACATGGCAAATTATTGTGTCCACATACCCCGAGACTGCATGATAACAGCACCCCTACTGTGACATCTAGCAACCCCTCCTTGGGGACTTCTTCTGACACATCTCCGACAGTGCAAAGATTTGAAACAGCAACAAATGAACCAGATCACACAAACTCCACCAGCATCAGCAAAAGTGTGAATGTGATGCTTTGGGTAGCCCAGCAATGGGAAAGGAGCCGCTGTGAAAGGCTGCAGTGTTACCAAAAGCCTCGTGATATTTGGGGGCTGAGAATGGAGGAGTGTGATGGCTGACATCAGCTTCCACTCCTGCTTCTAGTTTCATGAGAATCTCGGCTTCTAAGTTTTCAGAACAGTAATTCAAAAATTTTTACACTGGTTGCAGGAAAAAGCCTGATTAGGTGAATGCAGAAGATCCTGATGGCTCAAGTGAGAGAAAACTGGTTTTGTCATCTCTTTGCTTTTAAGACCTTTGCAATCCTGTAGGCCCTCATTCAAGACTTTTGGACACTGGAGGCTGGTTTCAGACCAGGTCCCTGTTCAAAATGTGACAGGATCCAAGGCTGCTTGGCTCCAGGTTCCATTGAAGGCGTTTATTTAGATGACTTAAACTAAAACAAACTCACAGGGGAGCAAAAGCCTGGGAACAGTTCACTTTCAAAAAGGACCAGTCCCACCCTATATGAAGAACCAGACTGCAGTTCAAAATGAGATCTGAGCGAGATCCAGCAAAAGCCATGTCGAGTTCTGCTTTCACATGGGATGCCAAGTCAGAATAGTTTATCGCTGAACGTGTCACAAAGAGATTCGCAAAACACACGCTATTAAACCCGACACCCCACTAATTCTGGTCGTGTTTTTGTTGCAAATTCAGCATTCAGCCCCAGAAATTGTTCAGTTTTACAAGCTGCTTTCAAGCAACCCAAATACTGTGCAACTCCGGGAAAAATTCTGGATAAGCATCAAAACCCTGGGAAAGTCAGAGTTCTGCCCCAAATCCAAGATGCAATTAGGCATGGTTTTAAATATACAAGCTGAGGAGTGCAAACACCTCATCTACTGAATCAAAGTTTCAAACTGCAAACCTCCGAGTGCCCCTCTGCCCTGGCCACCTCCCGACATCTTTGCGGCATATTCGGCTTTTGAGACAGACCCTGGTGCAGGCAGGCACTGGGGAATACTCATGGCCAAATGCCATGCAGGACTTGGGAACCCAAAGGGCATCAGGCTCGGAGCTCATCCCTGAGCCTCCCTGGATCAGGCGGACACAGAGCCCTGGCTTTACAGCGAGGTCCTGGTTTCCCATCATTGGTGTTCCAAAGGTAGATTTTCCAGAAAGCTCAACCACAGCCTTGACCAAAGTCAACTGATGACAACACTGGTCCAGATACACGGCTAAAGTGGTGGACAACCCACCTGGTGTCTCCTACCCAGCTAAGTCCCCTAGTCCTACTAAGGGTAGCCCCGCTGAACGCCCTCGAGTTCCTGAAACACAACTCGCTCCTTCTCCTGTAAGGCCAGAGCTATTATAAAGGGCCAAGACTGCATGCATGGGCCGTAGCGAGCGCCTTCGCTCTTTGATGCCGTCAGAGGTTTTTTTAGCCAACTTTCCTGACTAAACACACACATGCTTCAAGAAAACCCCTATTTTAAAGCTGTAATGTAAACAGCCCCAAATTATTACTATCCCCTAAAGGCTACTGCTGGCAGGCAGCAGTGATAAAGCTCTGCCAGAGCAGTCTGGCATCTAGCAACAATTTGTTTGTTGTCCTGCAAAAATACAGAGAGCCTTGCCATATGGTACTAGCAACTTTCTGGTAACATTAAGAAATATATTGGCTTGGAAAGCAGTTATCACACCAGAGAAAATCTTATGTCTCCGAGGCAGGTCTATGCTGTAAGTGGTACATCACAGCGGTGCTGGGCAGGGGTGGGGGAGAGGTGACGGTGGCCAGCAGAGCCATGCCACCTCCAGCCCCCCGGGGCAGATGACTTGTCCCTGCCATGGCCTCACTTCGGCTGGCAGAGCTTTTCTGCAGGAGCTGGACTGTGCTCGAGGGCACAGGCTCAGCACTGCCTGTCTGTGCTCTGTGAGCACCAGGAGGGCTTCAGCCTGACAGACACAGCATCAGCAAAGCTGTCCCCAAAAGCACCCAAGTCACCCACCATGGAGCTGAAGCAATGCCCCAGACACCCCAAATGGCTAAGGGGTTCCCACATTTCAATCAACAGCTTTTTCCCACTGTTCACATCAAGCATCAAGAAAGGAAACAGAACCAAACTCATTAAAATGCTTTTTCAAAAATAATGTATACAATATATATGCATATAATATATATGCATATGTGATTTTCCAAGAGTGTGTGTATACCAGCCCACCAAAGATTTTTTAAAGAAAACACAAAGAGAGATGGTGCAAGTCAGCACATGGATTTGGTGGGAAATCACCTATTTTATCGTATCGCATGCTCTCAGGCTTGAATTCTTAGAAGGGGCTGAACTGATGTAATGAGCAGGCACTTCTCAGGATACAACACAGCTTTCTGTAGAGCTGCCAGGGATGATACCTGTGACAGACCCCATTCTGTCTATTGCTTTTCTAACCCACCCCCTGTTTCTGGACTTTCTTCCATAGCCACATCCTACCTCAGAAGAAGGACTTGCCCCTATTTACAGTGGTGTAGGACCTTCCTGCAGACTTGCAGTGTCAAGATGCATGTCAAGACGTGTCAACATTACATGGAGCAGCATCACGCAGCAACTGGCAGTCACCAAGCTGTCCCAACTCCACCTGCAACCTGAGGAGATGCTTCAGCACCCACCACCCGCTTCTTCTTCCTGGAAGAGCTCAAGAAGTGACCTCATGCACTGCGAGATGGAGCTGTTCTCAGAATGAAACCAACAGAGACTAACAGAGAGAACCAACAGGGAATAATATTGCCATGCTGGGTGTGGAAAAGATGTAATCCACCTAATGGCATGAAAGAGCACTACTAGGATTGCTTGGAGCATCTTCTGAAGAAAATTCTGGATCAAATCGAAGACATGCTTAGCGCTTTCCCCATTCTTCTCAAATCTTCTGGATTCCTTCCAGCCATTACTTACCTTCCCTGCTTCTATATCTTGCTCTGAAAATTGATGTCTCCCTTGCGATGGTCTGCAATAAACAGCCTCTCCTCCCACTTGGCAGCTTTGCAGGGAGCCAAGATCCACTCTCCTCTGCCCTTGGTCAGTCCAGAAAAATAAGCTTATTCTCTCCTCTGCCTTTAGAGCTGGGAGTGCAAAACATTCCCAATGAGAGACACCTGCCATAACCCGAGCGTGAGCACCGACCAGACGGTGTGATCCCACAAGGGGCTGGTAGAGAAGCATGGGAAACTCCCTGGCAGCAGTGCCTGGGGATTAGGAGATGCTCGGATCTCCACGTAGCAGCCACTAGCCCTGGCAGTGCCTAAAGGAAGGGACAGGGCTTTGGTCGTGTTGTAACAGTGCCGACAGACCCAGTTTAAGCTTCACAGAGATTGCCGACCTCCTGCAAATGCTCTCCTGACGGGGAGACCAGGACGGGACAGGGAAAGGAATTCTCTGCAGCATCCTGCAATTCTAGATAACACAAATTTGCTGTAAGGACAGGCACAGCAAGAGCAGTGAGAGGTGGCCAAGCTAATTAACAGCCACCGGCTGACTCCTCTGGCTGCTATTCCTTGCTCTAGAGACTTAAAAGACTTTGATAGCCTTTTACAAACATGAAGTCCCCCCTTCACTGATGTCCTTATCTCAATGCCAGAGATAAGAGAAGCTGGGGCAGAGAGCAAAACCACAGGAGGACTCACCAGGAGAGCCACAGTTAGAAACTCAGAGCTCCTCCAAAGAGACCATTAGCTCCTCTTAATTATCCCCTAACGCTGAATTATTGCAAATATCCAGAGTTCCTGTGTTCCAGGTGACCAGTCACACTGTGCCTTGTCACAAGTGGGCAAGTCACAGCGCACCTCTCCTTGGAAGGAGAGCTGAACCTCCCAGAGTCTCCTTCTCCCCCATGTTTGAGATAAATAAACAGCAACAATAATTTCAAGAAGAGACAAAAAAAAAATTAACAAAAGTGCCTACTATTCATGTTTTGAGTTTTCTTATTTTAATCTCTCTCCTCGTACTATAACGCCACTACAAAGTTCAGTGGTCCATAGAAAACTTCAGCAAATTCAGAAAACTCAGGACCTACCATTTCTACATGTGTATACATAGAGGCACCAAAACCCCACAGGCAAAAAACATATGGGCAGAAGGGAAAAAATAAAATTAAACCTTTCTCAGGCCTTCTTCAACATAACACCAAGAATCAATGAAGAAACACCATCCAATTTGTTTTCCCCTGGTGCTGGTCACCCTGAATAGAAAAGTCACTCCCTGTATAACACCTGCCCTGTCTGAAGTTCTCATAAGCAGCACATCGAGTGTCGGTGACCGCAGCAGTTGCATGCTGTGACAACAAATAAAGTTAGAAGTCTGCCCAAAACACCTCCCAGCCCTTTGGCCAATGTCAGCTGGGAGCACACAACCAAGCAAGGCAGAAAACCCAAGGTTTGGGGCTCCGGAGAAAGCTCCATCAGGTGACCTCCGCTCAGAAATGCTGATATAGGTGCAATTTCTGATAAATAAATTAAAAAACACAAAGGCTGCTCATCTCAGCCCAGTGGGTTAGTCTGTTCGCCTGACACACAACCAGCCCCGATGCAAGGAGCGAGTGCCAGCACTGGAGCTCCTGCATCCATCACCAGCTGAGAACAACAACAACCTGCTCCGGTCTGCAATACCCTTTGTAGGTGATTATAGGAAACAAAAAGGACTAAATTTAAAGCAGGTTTTCAGCTGGGGAGGGGGGATCCAAACCTGCTGACTGAGGAGGAGAACAAAGCCAGATGGCATCTGCTGGTATTGCTGGGGATTATGCAGCGTAAGGCAATAGGAAATGAGCAGAGAAAAAGACCTGGTTTGGTCCCACGGCTCCTCTCTTGCCAAATGAACATACTGGGGTGACCATGAAACAATCAGTTTATGGGTTTCATTCCCCTCCACCCCCAGACTGAACTTAAATATTTGTATAAGTCCAGGCGTAACTTTTATCTGATGTTTTCCTTGGGGTTTACTAGCTGTTTAGAGCATTCAGGCTAAAAAGCATTCCCTCAAACTCTTGCCACAAAAAATGCTGAAACTATGATACTAATTAAAACCACACTCTTTGGTATCAAGAAGACATGCTATTCTTTTCTTTTTTTGCTCATGAGAAGTTGTTAATATGTGCAACGCGTCTGGAACATTTTCCTTCCAAACGCCGTGCTCCGTACCCCCTCCTGCTCAGGTCGGCTGGTTTGTGAACTTGTCAGCAGGCTGGGGTGGGAAGGTTCAGACTTACAAGAATAGGTTTGGTTTTTTTTTTTTCATAACAAGTCATTTGCCAACTTAACATTATGAAAAGCACATCAAGAGAAAAAACAAAAGCTTTATGGTGCATGAAAGGTAATGAACTAGAGAACTGTGCTGCCTTGGTGCCCAATGGGACAAATTAAGGGATGAATATTGCCAAAATATATTATAAGTTTTTAAAAATAGCCTCTGCCTTTTGCCAGGACGCTCCTGGACACTCAGCGCAGACCAGGAAAAGATGCGGGTTGCAGCGGGTACCACCCCTGATCCACCTTGGGGTAAGGTCTGTTAGAGACAAAGGTAAGATTTCGTGCTCGTTTTACCCCATCGAATCCAGAAGCCTCTAAGGGTTCCACTGCTGTGGTATCAACACCTCATAAACATTAACAAAATTATCCTTATAACATTTCAGGAAAAAAAAGCTATTATCACATTTAGAGGATGGAAATTTAAGGCACAAAAAAACCCCAAGGGCCAGGTTTGGGTTCAGTGCAATATTCAAAAGCACCCATGTGTATCCCAAGAGGTCTAAGTGTGGTTAGAAAACAAGTTTCCTTGTCCAAGAACAAACAACGACGCCTCATTGAGAGCAGTAATTGCACCGCAGAAGTGCAGGGAGCAGGGACAACCGGCTGCTTTGGGCCACGAGGCTGCATTGCTACAAGGAAAACCAAAGTGGCAGGAGGGATGCTCCGGGAAAGACACCTGCCCCGCAAGCATCACTCTCAGGACCACAAAAGTAAATAATGTTTCATCAGAGCAGTTTGGTTTGTGGTTTCTGTTTGGAAGCGTGGCTTTCGCCGTGTTGACTCAAAACAAAACTCAGCTTCCCTTTTTCACAGCCGCAAAGATGCCAGATTTTCATTCCTGGTGGTGCAAAGTGTAAGCAGAGGAGGAGGGGGCCTTTCGGAGGTCTGATTTTTTTTTTTTTTTCTGATATTTTAGCTTTGAGCAAGATCCTGTCTGGTTAGCAAGCTTCTAGGTTCGCCAACAATACAGAAGAACTGCCTAAGTTACAAAAACAAGCTAATACATAAAAAATATGACTTCAGCAAAGCAGTTAAGCTAGATGGGTGAACACACTGTAATTTGTTACATGCTTCCATTGCGCGACGATCCAAAGTAATAAAATATTCCTGTAATGCTAGAACCGTGAGGCCCAGCCCCAGTATGATGTTCAGATTCCAGTACTAGCTGTGCCACACCATCCCCTGGCTCACCACTCAGCAGCATTATGCCACCTACCTCCCCCTCCCCAACACCGCCTTCCCCAGCACCAACGTCCCCAGCACTGATGTCCCTAGTACCGATGTCCCCAACACAGTGCTCCACTTGCTTTTTATTTTGAATTTCACTCAAAGAAAGATCAAGTCACGATGTTATTCAAGTGGCCACGACACTGGGATGCTGAGATGACATCTCACATCAGTTCAATGCAACAGTAAAGCACAAGCCCATCTGCATCCAAAGCGCCGTTGGAGAATCCCCGGGCTGGACTGTGCGGCCACAGGGGAGGGCTGGGAAAGGCAGGGGCTGCCTTGCAGACCCCCCATCCCCTCCATCCTGCTTTTCATTTGAGGCTGACAGGTGAAGCTCGAACACATCATTACAGCCTGGAGGAGGCTGCGAAAGGTAACACTCATGTTACAAATGAATTAATAGGAAACACTTACCTTCCCCACTAGCTTGCCTTTCCTGTTCATGCAAAGGTAGAAGTCTGTCTCCTTCCCTTTGATCCGGACTTGGCTGCCAAAAGTGTCTGTTTCCACTAGAAGCTGGGCTTGTAAAGGAAGAAGAAAAAAAAAGCATTTACCAATGTGGTCCCATGAAGCCATCAGTGTGTTGCCCCGTCACCTCTACTGACTCACACCACGCTGGGACGCTCTGCGAGGGGACAACCCAGGAACCACCCAGGGGCTGAGCTCCAGGCTTGGTTGCAGGTGCAGATCTGACACATCTCCACCAACTCCTATGCAGATACTCCAGATTTAGGGACAGTTTAGGGCAGAATACACACATACACGTGTGCACTCCATCACTCTGCACCAACCCCACCGCCCTGTCAGTGAGATAAAGCTCAATGCTGATGCTCCCCTTCACGCTGCAGGAGGGTTTTTGGAGGGTAAGAGCATGGATTTTATTCTCATGAAAATAAAAGGCTAGCATGACAAGAAAGAAACTCCTTTCCTCACAGCCAGCATCCCTCCAACACTTCACAGAAGGGGTCCAGCCACACGCTCATGGTGCTAAACACTGCAGTGAGCTCCTGAAGACCACCGCAACGGCTATCGGGGAGAAATTCAGCACTGCTCGTTCTGCCTGATGGACAGCCGCCCTGCAGACATCCTCTGTGTGTCTAGCTGTGCTCCCAGGAGGTCACTAATTGCTTTCTGGCAGGCCAGGTCTGTGACTCCGGCTCTAGCTGGGAGAAACGTGGCCAATCTCATAGTGCCTCGCACGTTCACCAAGGGCAGAGCTGGCTTGCAGCATTGCCAGGCCCACGCCAGAGGACAGATTTCTGCTGCAGCTTCATAACCACCTGCCCCGACACAACTGTATTTGCAGAAGTGGCCGAGCTGCCACCCAGATGTGTAGCGTGCCATCAGCATCTCAAAAAGCTAGACACATCCGAATGCAGCATTTTATTCCCTTTCTGATCTAAACACGAATTCCAGTCATGCTCGAGGTTCGGATTCCAGGAATTTCCCTGGAGAGGCAGGAACACGCAGACTGGACATTTTGGTTCAGATCCATCTCCGATACGGAGGGGGAGAAAGGAGCCACGGTCGAAACACAATGCAAGAATGTGTAAGTGTCAGCAAGTGCAAATCCACACTCCTGCTCTGGAAATACTCACGCTTGTAAGACTCGAGCTTAACCGTAGAAACACGGCTTTTGCCAAACTCTGGAGAATGTTTGATCTGTGCTGCAAAAAGTCACATTCTTTTTGGCCTTCATATTTCAGACTTTAAAACCCTCTAAGAGCAAATATGTTGACTGTAAGGATTTACCATGGGGATAGAAATAGGAGTTTGTTTCATTTAAACACATTAATATTTTTCCCACTTGTAAAGTCAGCTTTTGGCTTCTGCAGCAGGGCAAATATCACAAACCTTTAACTCACAAGGGCCCCAAATGGAGTTTTCCCTTTGCGCCTCAGTCACTTATGCAAGCTCAGGGTTTTCCAGTTACTAACTGCTTACATTTATTTAGATCTATTTATTAAGCCTTTATCACAGGGGATATTTAAAGAATAACTTCTTTCTGACAGCAAGTGGGATAATTCCTGAATTATAGCAGAACATTACTTGCAATCGTGCATAAATATGGATATTTATCTCAGTCTTTCAGAAATACACCAAGGGTTTGGGTTTCTGTGATGGAGAACAGCTTGCCAGCAACAGCTGGGTGCTGCAGGCTTTCTTTCCACACCTGCCAAGGTGGCATCCAACCAGTGACCACTTCAGCAAGGGCCACGTGAACCAGAAATATCCCGTTGTAGTGAGGCTATAAAGATGAGAAAAGCCAGGATGGGGAAGGATGGCACAGGGTCAAAGAGCATAGAATCATTACAGTTGGAAAAGACCTCAAGGATCATCAAGTACAACTGTCAACCCAACACCACCCAGCCCACTAACCCATGTCCCCAAGCACCACATCTACACCTTTCTTGAACCCCTCCAGGGACGGTGACTCCACCACTGCCCTGGGCAGCCTGTTCCAATGCCTCATCACTCTTTCCGTGAAGACATTTTTTCTAATATCCAGCCTAAACCTCCCCTGGTGCAACTTGAGGCCGTTTCCTCTTGTCCCATCACTTGTTACTTTAGAAAAGAGGCCAGCACCCACCTCACTACAACCTCCTTCCAGGTAGTTGTAGAGAAGGGTCTTTAAGGGGAAGATGAGCAACACGGTGTATCACTTGGTGAATGCTCACTGCTTCAATAAATTCAGGGAGGCTGCTCAGATGCAATGCAGCATTAACAGACAAGGGAATAGCCAAAGGTATGACTGTCTTTAAAGGGGTGACTGTGAAAGGTGCCCATAAGTGGCAAGGGCATTATGGGGACTAATGGTCACCTGCAGACAAGGGAAGGTTATCGAGCCAGCACAAGAGGTCCCCAAGATTGTCCCAAGGACCACAGCCAACACCCAAAGCACCAAAGAGCAGCCCACAGATCTACAGTGTTGAACAAACCCAGGGTTCCATGCAAATGGAGATGGGGCCACCCACTGAAGGGGTCAAATGAGGGCTCCCCAGCTAGCACACAGGCAAGAACAGGACACAGCACCTTCCCCTCTAAGCTGCAAGGCCTCCCTGTCCATTCCAGCCTCAGCACTGCAACTGAAGCTGCTGAGAACAACACTGAATATCAGCCATGGGGTTTGGCCAGCCAGAGTAGGAGCTAACATTGATAAAGCTCTCCCATGCGAAAACCTCGATCCACGATCCCGCCAGACAGTCGGCAACCCACACCTCTCCAACGCTGGTCCCCCCCAGCGCCCGCGCTCAGATGGACAAACACGGGGCATGCCGGCTGGCGTTCCCCACCCCCTCGCTCTGCAGCCAGTATGAGTAATATCCAAGCTGATTTTAATTTGAAAAATATCACCTTAAAAAGATGCCGGTTCCCTGCTGTGAAAATGAAAACCATCTGGCTGGAGTGATTTCAAATAATTAATCTAGGTCTCCTTTGACACCGCTACTAATTAAAATATGATACCTTCCTCCCCCTTTTTAAATAAAGAATTTAAATAAAGTTTAAAGATCTCATAAAATAATGTCATAATTTAGAACTAAATGGAAGTCACCTTTCCTGCGGGCTGCAAAAGTTACGCCAGCGCCGAGACCTCTCCCAAGGTAGTGCCACAGCACAAAACAAGCAGCAGCAGATGGGCAAGCACCCGGTGTGACACCCACACCAGTAAATACACCAGTACACATACCCCAGCACCCCGAGGAGGCTTGCAAGCCCTAGAGATCATCCCACACCCAATGTCTGGGATTGGGGAGCAGAGGGAAGGAAGTTCAGCAGATGCTGCCTGCTCCCCACTGGCACCCCAGCTGCTGACACACAGGCTAAGGCCACCCACGGGTACCCACTGCTGCAAAATTTGAGCCTTAAGATGTTGGAAACAGGTTTTTATTTCTAGGGATCCTTGACTTCCTTTCCTATAAGAGAGATCAGTACGCCTTCAGGATTGGGTTCATAACCCAGCTGCCTTCCAGCTCAAGGCACCCCTTTTTGACTCTCCTTTTTACAACAGGCATCTCCCCAAATTCTCTCCCTAGACAGGGACCTTGGATAACACATCTAGTCAGCTAAAATCAGCTGGGATGAATCCAGGTGCAACAAGAGTTTCTGGGGGATGGAGCTGGCCCAGCAGAAGGGGTGCTGAGGTCTCCCCCAACTCACATGCAGCAGGAGAAGAGCTCAGCCACCACCAGTGGTGACTTGGATTTAAGTTAGTGTCAAGGGGACCTGGCTTGCTGTCTTGTTTCTATGATGAAGATGTTCTGGCCACAGTGAAAGCACCAGGGAAAATCCAAGAGAATTTCCATTGACAGCTCAGGTAAACTAAGTGCCACCAAGCTGGAGCAGTGTCCCCAACAGCAGGCTGCGGCTCCGGACACCTGCCTGCCAGCTCCATTAGTCCACGGATACACCGTAGAGAAATCACCCTCTTTATTTTCAAAAGCCCTGCACTCTAGCCTTCAGATCAGCTATTATTGTTTAAATTCTTTGACAGATAGATATTCTGATATATTTTCCAGGGGGAAAAAAAAAGAGGGAGAAAGAGAAAAGATGTCTTTGGAGGGTGAGATCTTCTGCTACATGCTTTTGCCTTATTGGCCCATTTAACCTAAACCTTCCTGAAAACTCCCACTGGAAGAGACTGGAATTCCTCACATGTCTAGGTGGGAGGGATTACATATATATATATATATGTTGAAAAGCTATCTTCCAGCTAAGAAAACATGAAGCCAGGGAGATATGTGAAGGTGGCAGAAAATATGCCAAATTATCTTTCAAATATTTCCCGGGAGTGGGAGGATGGGAACCAGAAAAGCCCAGGGAAAGAAAGGAGAAAGTAGGCACCTGAGAAGTGTGAGGTTTACACGTACCTATCACAAAATCCTAAGCACAGCCAGCTTCAGATAAATAAAGAGATAAAGGGGAAAACACAAGGAAGGTGCAGGAGGACTGGATACTTCAAGACTATCTACCGTTGCTTTTTTTTTTTTTTTTTTTTTGGCAGGTAAAAATCCTGCCAAAGGAACAGCAGAGAGAAAGAAACTACAGCTGCTCATGCTGCTCATGGGCATCTTGAAGCTCAAATAGATTTCCTGGGGGAAAGGCTCTCAGGGGGGACCAAGATTTTGCTGCTTTTGTCACACTTTTATTGTGATGCAATTACAAAGTCAAGGAAACTATTCTCAGCCCTTGAACCCATTGCCAGGTAACGAAGAGGAAGGATGCATGGGTACACTGAGGCTGGGACCACAGCGTCTGTGATGGAGAGCAGCTTCCCAGTTCCGTTACTCCACTATGAACGCAGACAAAGCGCCTTTCCACAGTTCACGGCACGTATCACATCTGATGGGAGAGTAAAATTCATTCTCTGGTCAGACTGAATCTTCCAGCGAGAACTGCAGCACGGCCAAAGGTGCTTAAAATAACTGAAACCTGTTCAAACACAGCCTACCCCCTACCAAAAGCACGTGAATCCCTTACACGACCACAACATAGGAGAGAATGACCCTGTCTCCACTTCACATTCATGATGTAATGACAAGGGAATAACGCCAAAATTAGGTAAAGTCTGGAGGGTCTAATAAAGCCCGCAGGCTACAAACAAGTGAGGGAATCCAGGCTGCATCCTCAAGCTGTGTTTGCACACTTGTATATTCCTCCAAACTATATCGTTTTATGTAGTTCTAACCCATGCAGCCCAACTCCCTTCTCAATTATTCAGGTGCAAACGAGGAGTCATCACCAAAATCAATAAGGCTGGTGCTCAGGAGGGCAGAGCTCTGACTCACATACCATGGCAATCAGCTCAGAGAGTCTGCCTTGAGCAAGGATAAGATCTGTATGTCAGATTATTAAAAGGGATGGTCATGAGGAGGAGTAAAAGCAGCTCCAGGACCCAGG
>VZTO01007314.1:0-50888 GCA_013400615.1 Syrrhaptes paradoxus | reverse complement strand
TTTTGACCCTGAGCCCCAGCCTCATTCAGTGCCCATGATGGACAGGGATCAGTTAATGAACAGATGTTCAGTTTTGGTTTTCCTCACCATGTGGCATTGGGCCCTATTTGTCAGGTTTCCCACGCTGATGTCTGCTGAAAATTTCTAATTTTCTCCTGAGTTATTATATGGCACTTGTCATGGCATGAGGGCAAATCCCAGTTACATGTCCAGCAGGCAAACTCCTGGAATCCTTGTCTGGTTTGCTGGACCGTAGCATGTTTAATTCTCAAATGCTTGGAATTATACCCAACTCCTAATGTTGCCCTTTATTCATCAGCTGTTTTCTCAATCTTTTTTCTGAAACTGCATTTTTTTTTAAAATTTTTGTTTCTTGTTCTAGTATAAGTCGATGTTCTTTGTGTGATAAACCATATTAGCATTTTCTCAAGTTCTCATTTAACAAGGCAGCTTATCTACTGCAGAGTTGTCTGGGTTTATATCTTGCCTTTAGGTCATAATTTGGGTGATGAAGATGTTATAATTGAACTGAAAAGGTTACTGTTATCCACTGTAAATACTCTTAAGTGGCTGCTTTCGCATTCATTTAGCCATTCAGAGGGGCTGGATCGTGCTGGAGTATTGAATTTCATGGTTGTGTTTTGGTTGTAAGGCTCAGGGGAAAAATTCCCTCTGGGAACCCGTGTCCCAGCCAAGGGAACATCAGCACTGCCATCCTCTCCGTAGTGCACATTTCCCGTTGTTGCACGTACTGGCTAACGTTCTTAGATATAAATTAGGTGAGCTGATGGTACTGGGTGATTACAGATGGGATCAGCATCAGCACTTTTTGATGTTAACAGGTACATCCTATTCCAAGTTTCCATTTTTGTTTTTTTTAACTGTAATCAGTTTTTTTGTTTGTCAAAACATTGCAGACAGATCAGATGGGAGGGCTTTAGCAAGCAAGATCAGCGGCATTTCCAGCTTTTGCAGACTTTGTGATCTTGATTTCTTAATGTTGAGTTCTTCATGAAACACCTACTTTTGCAGAGTTCATTGACTCTGTGTAAAAGGAGAACACAAAGTTAGGATCAACAGGGTGGAGTGGTTACACCAAGAAGGTTCAGCTCAAAAAGGAACTCGTCATAATTTCAAGATCTGTAGGATAGCTTGGGCAAGTGAAACTTGGAACACAGATACTCTTAACAAATAGTTTCCTTGTATCAGTTTTAATTCCTAATAGTGCTAATATAGAGACTACGTATAAAAAAACTCTGAGCATTTTCACTTGCTTACTTCACAAGGTTTAACAACATTGTTGTAAATTATGCAAGATGGCAATCCTCTTGTGAAGCTGTTGCAATAACCAGTCAAGAAGAGTTATTTCTGCAAAGGCTCATTAGTGTATTTCTAAGTGCCCTGAACTATTAGCAAATTCTGCTTTCTACCTAAATTTTCCTAGCATTTGAAAGAATAGCTGCCACACTTAAAAGAACGTTGTGTGATGTCTGGCACTGTAGATTTTTAAACAATACTTAAAGGCAGTGGCTTGAGGCTATTTTCATGAACAAAAAAAAAAGTTCATTATGCTTTGTGAGGCTATACTAATTACAACTTGTTAATTCTTGGACTCCTACCATCTTCAAGTCAAGAATTTTGACAGAAGTGTTTTTTCTCTTGATAATTGTCACTTGGATTCTTTATTCTTTAAAATATTCATGTTGGGATTCATTATTCTCCTCTTTAAAACAGTTGCCCAATAAAAATGTGCAAACAATGTCGTATACCCCTGGTGACCAGTCTTGCAACATCAGTAATGAACAGCAAATATTCATAGCTATCAGTTGTTTACAACTAACAGGTTGAAAATTATTCATTTAAACTAATTGGGGAATATTTATGAACAATAAATAAATGTTTAGTAATCCGAGTTGATTCACAAATGACTTGCCAACCCAAAAAGGGGTGAAGTTTGGAAAGAATATAGTTCTGTGCACTTTGTTGTACTGTCATTAGCTCTAAATGCACCTTGAAACATGTCATTGGAGTAGACAATATGCATTCTGCATTGACCGTAATTATCTTTGTTGGGCTGGTAGGGCACAAAATCCAGTGCAAGCATCATGCAGGGTACACAGTCCAGGGCTACAGAATGGAAGCTGACCTTCCTTAATGTAGCAGGCTAGGATGAATCAGGGTTTCTCAAGCTTTTGAATACTAAAAATAAAAGGAAGGTCAATCTGTAATTAAGTGGGACCTGATGTGAATATAAATAATTTAGTTTGCACATACAGAAGCATGACCTGTGAGGGAGAAAGAGGCACACAGAGGTGTTTTCGTGACTTAGTCACATCCCCAGGTTGAGTTGGTCCCAAGATAGTTCAGTTCCTTTGAAGGAAGAGCAGCTTCACGCTTATTTTAATTCTGCCTGGGTGGGGCCATTAGGAAAAAAGCAACAAAATTCCTTCCTCAAACATGTCTGTTGACCCTTTCCATGCTGGATCTATCCCTCTTTGTGAGTGACAGCTGTTTTCAAGCATATAGTCTTGTTGTTCTCATCAATATTTGACTGTGCCAGAAAAATGCAAGTAGCACAGTGCCAAAAATGGGTGTCTGCCAACTGATTTACTGTCTCAGGCGAGAGGCAGATTCTCCCTGAGTGCCTGTAAAAGCACCAGACCAAATGCATGAAGTAGCACACTCGTTCCAGGTTTTCTCCAGTAAAGTAATCTCAAAAAACCCCAAAACAATTCTACACTGTCTTGTTTTTCAATTTATTCACAAAATGTGTTCAGACTCAGGAATCTAACAAGCCTGTCCTATAGAAAGAGTAAACCTGGAAAAGGTAAAACAGGTGCAAAAATCACAGCTAAGGAAACGCCGGCTGCCTTCTCTAATGGGAAGAGTCTAGCAGGAGGGGAGGTGCTGGAAGGGTGGGCTTTGGCCCTACACTCTTGAGTTCCTGGGTTTCCCCTTGAAACTTGTAGAGATTTCATGTTACTGACATGAATCGGGTGATTCTCATTAATATTTTTTTGAAACCAGGGCAACAACTGTCACAGCAGTTTCAAAAGGGTAAAGCAGCGGGATCAGAGAGCACATCTCGAGGGAGCAGCATCAGCTGGTGAGCCAGAGCCCACAGCAGCACAGAGCTCTCGCTTTTGTTCCCCAAATACTCGAGGGAAATTGTCCCACGCCACAAAGTGCTGGTACCAAACGGCAGTGCGTGTGATCAATTTGCCATAATCTCGTGTAAAGGTACCGCTGACAGTAATTGTGGGTCTGGCCACTGAAAAACATCTCACAAACGTTCTGAACATCTCGATAGCCACAATCTATCAGAATCCAGATGCAGCTTGTGGGAGCTAAGCTCTTCTGAGACTTTCCTCAAGCTCTCTGGTGTTACACCTCAATTTTAAAGATTGAGACCCTCAAAATTTCTGCCCATAAAGATTATATAGGAGGCCATACTGATTTTCCTTTGTATAGAAAAATGGAAAAAAATACTGGGACACTAGGTGAAAAGCAAACCTACTGTGGTGTAAGGTTTATGGCAGAAAATATCGAAATAGGAAGATAGGGCAGGTCAAGTGGCATCTTTAGCAGAGATGGGCAAAGCCCTGAGATTCAGCAACACGCGTGTTGTTCAACACATCTGAAAAGCAAGAGCCATTGAAAGGGCTGATCCATGGGTGGTGAGCAATTGGCGAGATGTTCTCAGAAATGGCTAAAAGTCACCTTTCTTCTGTTTGGGTGAGGAAGAGCAGCAGGTTTTTTGTTTTCTGTAGCTGACAGACTTCATTTTGTTACTCAAGATAAGTTTTACAAGTGCCTTTTTGTTGGTTAATGTTGTAAATGTGAATTACCAAAGACAAAGTAATATTGTAAAGGGACTGTCAGGCAGACAGAGCAGCTACACCTTTGGATGAACACGCAGGATGGGGTCAAAAAGCCAGATTTTTAATTTGATGCTTTCCCAGTGAGAAAAATATCTCCTCTGCTAATGCAAGGGGAGCAGGGGGGAAATGCACAGCAAGTGGAAGCAACTGCAGGGGTCCCTGAAAGTAGCTGTATAATGATTATTTGACAAGGCTTCCTGGATGCTAACAATCCCATTATAAATAAGTTGGCAAAAACATTAAGATCCTGAACTGACTGGAAATGAAACAAGAGAAATGAGGAGGGATTAAAGCAAAGCTCCGAAATAAAGAACAACCACTGAGTGTGTCCACGGTGGGAGTCTGTCAGCCTGATGTGAAGCTCTTCATAATTAGCTGGATTTGACTCCTTTCTTATATTCTAAAAGGCTTTCCTCCCCAGTTCCCCCCAATTTTCTTGTATTTCGTAAAGCATGAGTGCTTGGAAGTCACAGTCTACATTGGGACTCTGAGATTTAGGCATTGTACGTGCATATTGTTAGAGACAATTCTTGCCCAAAGAACTTTAAATCTGTGTTTACTGGACAGAGGAGGGAAATGGTAGTATCACAAGTTTACAAACAAGAAGCTGAGGCACAGAGATGTGAAGAGGTGGTTTCAGAAATGTTTGTTTTACCCTTGGACTCCCATGGCTGTTGGGGTCTTTCAAAAATCCTGAGTCCTCTGGTGTCATTTGGAGGAGAGAGGATTATGCAGAGACAGGTGGGGCACTGTCGACTACCTCCTGTGCACAACCTTACCCTTACCATTTGCAGTCCTCAGCTCACTCTGCATAAAGCAGTCCTGCTCCCAAAGAGCTGGTCTGCGCACAATTGCTCACAAGTGCGATACTGGGCCAGGGCAACAGTGTCTTTCTCCATGATCAGATATTTCATAATTACCCTTCAGTGGTTCTCTTTTAGATGTATGGAATCAGGGAACGGTTTGGGTTGGAAGGGACCTCAAAGCTCATCTAGATCCAAAAAATTTTCTTCCTCATATCTAATCTAAATCTCCCCTCTTTTAATTTAAAACCATTACTCCTCATCTGTCACTCCACTCCCTGATGAAGAGTCCCTCCCCATCTCTCCTGTAGCCCCCTTTAAGTACTGGAAGGCTGCTGCAAGGTGTCCCCAGTGCCTTCTTTTCTCCAGGCTGCACAAGACCCATCTCTCAAGCCTCCCGAAGTCCCTCTGGATGGGTCAAGCATGTGATGTACGCAGCTTCCTCTTGGTCTGGTTGATAGAAAAAGCAAGAACTTCTATAATGACCACAACAGAAATAATTGGAGATGGTGGTTGCTATGTAATACAAATGCAGCTACGTGTTAAAAATAAACCACTTTCACTTACATAACAACCATTCCTGGGAGATCTGGGAGCAGTTTGATGTTTGGTTTGCCTTCCCAATAGTGGCTTCCAGGGAGCAGCAAGCAAGGGCTGTGCCCGGGGAGGGCAGCTGGCTGCTGGGGCCAACCACCATACCAAGGATCTGCACCATGGCCCCCAGCCCGGTGTCCCACCCCTCTGAGGGGAGCCAGGTGGCTGGTCTGTGGCTCCAAGGCCAACTGAAACTCTCACTAGGGCTTCCCTTCCCATCATGGACCAGTCTGTGCATGTGAATGTGCTGATAGAGATTTGCAGTCATATAGTTTGGAGTAGTGGTTTGTTTCCTCCTGAAAATTGTCATGAGAGGAAACTATTTTTATACGAGGAGAGGAAAAGATTTACTTTATGGAGGAAAACTCTTGTGATATACTGAGAGACAACAGTGTCTAACCTTCAGGTAGCTATAAGTCAGTGCTAACATACATCTATTTCTCTAGTAAGAAAAATTTACATCTTGAACGCACTGTTACAAATTATTCCCATCAAGTGACATGACTTCAGCTACAAGGTAAAAAGGATCAGATTCTGGCCTCCTGTCTCTGTCTACTTTTGGTCTAGCTCCAAATCTTTTTTCTGGTGTTTCTTGAACACTGAATCTTGTGGAATGTTTGCATAAGTTTTATTGGGATTGACTTAAAAACGAAAAAGACCTAAACTTGTCGTGTTGATAATACTTTCAAATTGATGGAGTCTTGAGCCTTTGTATGTCTACTTTTCAATTTGCTATTGTAGATATTCTCTAGAAAAAGTCGTTTGAAAGGAAAAAGACGTACAAACCAGAAAAGCTCTTTTGCAAAGCTGTGTGACAAGGCTCTGAGCAAGGTTTGTCAAGGCCCTGGTAAAAGTTGGCTTGCTTTGAGAGAGGGCTTGCATGAGATAACCTCCACGGGTCTCTTCCAACATAAATTATTCTGTGATTCTATGATTAACTGTAATTTTGTTCCCAAAACCTACAGTCCTGAAATATTGCAGCTTTTAATTCAAAATTTATGACTCATAGAAAAAAAAAAGGCTTTTCATCTTAACCGTCATCACGTTTCTCACATGACTAACTGCGAAAGAAAAATTGCCAGTTGCATCTGATTTGTTACTTCACTCGATATCAAAGGGTTGTTTTGTAGAAAACCAGAAGGGGTTCTTAACGAAAGAGCAGCAGAGTGTTTTAGGGGCTATTAACGCCATCTGAGAGATCATTCAGATGGTCACACTTGGTGGGCAGATAACTGCTGCTGTTGGCAGACTCGGTGGTTGCATGGGGTGGTACAGATGGGGTGTGCCCCCGGGCAGGGTGCCGCAGCCCCCGGCTCCCGCGGCGATGTCTTCCTCAGCAGATGGGGTTCGGCAGCCGCTCTCAGCTGCTGAGCCCCATTGTGTTCAGGGGAACTCTCACTTGTGTGTAACCCATCCAAGGTCTTTGCACATGTTGGGTTTGCAGAGCTGGGATGGAAGCTGTTGCCGTGCTGTGGAGTTTTACCGTCAGGAGAAATACGTGGTTCTTGGTTTATTTTGTGTCAATTGTGAGCCAGACCGTGAGCCTGGCTTTAAAAAAATATTTATATTTTTGAAAGAAGGAGAAGGAAAGGGATTCTGGTTTTGCTCCCTGATGTGTTTGAAAGCGTAGCGGTGCAGGCAGCTGTCCTGGCACCACTGCGGGGTGGTGTGACACAGCCAGCAGCTGGGAATGGGGACAGTGACAGGCAACGGTGGCTTTCATTGCTCTTGCCACCAAGCCTTGGCATGAGAGAGCAAAGTCGCTTCCTAGAGTAAACCCAGAGTCTTGCTAAGGATGATCTTAGCAAAATGAAATTTTACTGCCAGTATTAATCACTCATCATGTCCTGCCAACCCTTGTGTGTATCTTTCATTGCTATCAGACCCTAAAATAAACCAAGCAATGCTACCTCCCTTTGGGAAATGGATGTGAAAGTCTAGTGTTCACAGTGTCAAGAAGAAACAGAATAAAACAGATATATCTTAGTTATGCTTATCAGTCCAGCCAAGCGCTGAGGGGTAGGGATTCATGCTCCTTTCATCATGAGGCGTTAAATTAGTGAATACCAGCAAGAGAAGCAGGTAGAGGTGGGTCCAACGTCAGCGCTGAGCTTTTGCTGTGTAACCCCAGCAAAGTGCAGTAGAGTTGAGCAAAAAATACTGTAAAATTTGGTATTTGGTCTCTAGATGCCCATTGTCTGACAGAAAATATCCTCCGTAGCCATTTTCCCATTAGAGAAGTAAAATAAAAACAGTAATGAGGGGGAACAACGTGGCTTGTTAGAAGTATTGCCCTAAGAATCAGAATAGCAAATTCTGGTTCTTGTTGTGTCTAATTTTCCGTGCCACCCTGGGGCCCCCCTGTGCCATTACTCTGTACCTAATTTCTGAACTGGAAAATGGATAAATATCAAAGTTTTATACTGGGGAGGGCGGTTAATAAGCAAAATCCATTATAGGCTAGCCTTGCCTCGTTTTTGAGGCTTTTCCCATGTGAGTAAAAACAAATTCCCTGTTTGTATAAATCTTCTGGCTTAATAAAAGCAGAACTTTCTTCTAATTGAAGTCACGTTAAAGTTGGTGATTCATTTCAGGGTGTTTGCATCATACTCGTGTGGTCAGGACACTGGTGCTTCTTACAGCTCTTGGTATTTACTGGGGTGGGTGAGTGGGGAGCAGCGATTCCCCCAGTCCAATAACACAGTTTCTGCAGGAGAAGGAGATATAATTTTTTGTGTCCCAGGTTATGTAACCATTAAATCTCCCTTCTCATCTCTCTTGTCCTACCCCCTCCAGAAATCTGTTATTGAAAAGAAGGAAAAGGGAAAATGTTTTTAAATGGGCAAATTGAGAAATTCATGGTGTTGCAAATAGTCTGTGAGCAGGATAGAGTTGCCTAAGGCTCTTTTACGAGTCTCGCATGGGGCTGTAAATCAATTTAGAGTCGTAGTACCAAGGCATAAACCAGGAAAGTGTGTGTGTGTGTCAGCTGTGTTCTGTACAAACGGCTGATGTTGTATATAGTGTTTATTGTAAATCCTGTTGTGACCCATTTTCTAATGTAACTTGGTTAATTCTTCTTGTGACACAAAAAATAAGGTCCAGTGTTTGCTGCTATATATAAAGTCTCAGCTCTTTGTTGTTTTGAACTCTGAACACATTACTGAGTGCCTCCGCACAGAGCTACTTTTAATCAAAAGCAATTTAAAGCAAGGACTTTTTTTTTCCTTAATAAAAGCCCCATAATTTAGAGAATTTCTGCTATTTCTCCTGTACAGACCACTGAAAAGTACAGAGGCTTATGCCTCTGTTTTTCCAACATACCAGGCTATACATTAGCAAACATTTTTCCAAGGCACTTTTAGGTAAATACAAGACTTTCGACTCACTTTGGGGAGGAGTTGGGCTGCAGCCTTTTAGAAAGTTTAAGCATCCAAGACCTGTGCCTTCTAGAGGGTCTTCTTTTCTTTTTACCATTTTCTGCTTCAACCAGAAAACTTGGGGCAGTTGTTATGTTTTATCTGAGAGAATAAACTTATACCAGAATATGATTTGTATGAGTATTTTCTAGTAAGAAGACAACTTCAGAGTGATCTTCCCTGAAACAGATCTGAAGAACAATGTCCCTGAGGACAGCAGGAGCATGGGTCTGGTGGCTCAATTTCCCTTGAGTTTCCTCCTGTGGAGTAGTTCAGTGTATGGGTAAACTGGGATGTTTCACACATCCTAGATATACATTATATAACCAGGCTTGTGGGCCAGTCTAGGTCCATGGTCCGTGGGGCAGCGATGCAGAAACAGCGGAATTTGGGACTGTGAAATTCCCAAAGTGCTTTGCTGCATTTTGAACAGTTTTAAGATTTTTTGATGCAATCGGTAGGTGTGTCACCTGCAGAGCCCAAAGTCAGGAAACTCTAAATGAGGAGAATTCATTGATGTCACAAGGATAGTTTTGGGGCTTTTTGTCCCCTCAGTGCAGAGTCTGACCAAATCAGGAATCCTGAGATATAATCAAATGGAAATTGTGTCTATAACAGCACACCCTACTCAAGGTGTTTCTCTTCAAGGAATGGGGGAGAAAGAACAAAATTGCAGTTTGTGCATCACAGAGCCATCCCCCATGGCCTCTCTGGGTGGGGCAGGCAGAAGCTCTCCCCATGATGAAGACAGTGGAGCCCAGCCCTGATGTGCCAGGGTTTGGGAGACACCAAGGTTCTTCTCACAGGGACGAAATGACCTGTTACAGTGATGGAGAGACAAGGGAATTTGCAGCCTGCCCATCGCCATGACCAGCTTTTGGGGGTGTTGACCACAGATTTGTGAGTGCAGACACAGTTGCCTGCATGAATCATACTTTGCACTGAAGGTTTAATTCAATATGCTTCAAAGCAAAATATTTTATGTGTTTCTCTATCTAGGCAAAAAGTTTGAGCACTCTTCTTCGCCTTATGGAGAGCGTTTTCTCTTTTCCAGCTGTCAGAACACAAGGGTCATTTGAGTATTCTTGTCAAGTTTTCCAGATGCTTGTTTTGAATTGATGGGTTTGAGCAGGAGCAATTTGTTATGCTGGCACTTCCCCCCTCCAAGTGCACAAGGAGTCAGCCCTTACAGATACATTATCATCTCTTTCCCTGAAGAAGATGCTCTGCTTGAGATAGAACGAATGGGTTGGGAGACTTTAGGTCCGAACCGAAGGTCAAACCTGGCTGATAGCCGCAAAAAGGAATGTTGCCTGGGTGGTAGATATTTCTTGCATGCATATGTGTGCAGATAAGGCTAGGTAGATTATTTGGCACTAGGAGAAATCTATTTCTTTCTCTGTTTTGGAATTATTTTTTCTGTGATTGGAAGGAAGCTTTAATATCAAAGCATAAGCAATACAGTGAAATATAAAAGTGTTTGTTCAAGTTTTCTATTATTTTTGGTTATAATTTGCAAAAATTCTGGCTTGTAAAATTCAAGCTGTAAATCTGGTTTTGGTGTATGCTTTCATTTAGCACCTTACGGTCCTACTCGTTATTATGCATGTACTCACCGAGTTTAAATATGTGACTCCTGGAGAAGAGAGGTAAATGGTGTGCCAGGCACGGCTGGCCAGGCATGCCCAGGGTGCAGGAGTGACCATGGTGGCTGAGCAGGAGGGAAGAGGTGGTGAGAAGTGAGCAGACGTCATCTACTGAAATGCCTCTCTCATGTAGATCTTGTCTGGTTGAAGGGATTTCCACATGGAGAGAAAAATTAGCTCCATTATTATTGAAGCTGGTGTGCAGATATAAAAAGATATATAGTTGCACCAGAGCTGCTATTTAGATCCAAAGGAAAATAAAAATGAAAAAGAAATTATGGCTAGTTTGAAAGATTTGTACCAGGTATGTGATCTGTGTCTGGACCAAACCTTAAGACTCCTATAAGTAATGCACTAACTAGCTGTGAGGACACCGGCAAACTCCTGCTGAGAAAGCTGGTGTCAGATTTGCTGGGTAATTATACAGATAATTAAAGCACTATGCGAGTGTTTCAAGTGATTATCAGGTCAGCTACACTGCAAGAAGGTTCTTGGCAGCTGAGGTAAAAGTGAATGTTGTATATGGCATTTCCATCCTGCTTCACCTTTGTTTGACCGGAGATTTATGACTAATGTCAAGTAGGTTCAAGTTTAGAGGTGTAACCGTGGGATAAAAACTTGGAAATGGATCTTATGCTTGTATTCCGAAAATCATTACAGGTCATGTCACTTAAGGAGGAGTCAGAGCCTCTGCCACTCAAAGGAGTGACAAATTCAATCGCAACTCTGTCTTCATGGTAAGGGTCGTGCTTGCTGCCCACCAGGATGAAATGTGATTTTGATCTGCTCCTGGTATTTCAGCAGTTTGCGATATTTTCCATGGCGAGCAGTGTATTTGTATGTTTACAATAAAGAAATATAGGTAGAAAGGTCAAAGTAGATTGTATAGAAGTATTGAATTCAGAGAATTATCTCTTCCAAGAGCTTAATATAAAGGAACTGCAACAGCCTTTAAGGTTTTTGGTTTCTGCTCCTGTTTTCATGAAGCCTCCAGTTGTCACTGCCATTAATATACCGTGAAATGCAGCAGGATGAGCTGTGCAGAGACCTGCAGTAAAACAAAACACAGCCACTGAACAACAACCATAGGGCACATTTCCAGTTGCACAAAAAGCAGAATCCAAAGTTTCCACCTTCCCTGTGAGGCAACCTCAGCATTTTTCTTCTGTTTCCCTCGGTTTTTATACTTAATTCCATGTCTCATACATGGATTCAAAGCCTGTGATAACCCTTCTGCTACTTGTGGTGACCTCAGATTAGACATTATTTCCATGTATTCATCAGAAAAAAGGTGTATGAAGGTTAAATTGAAACCAAAATCAGCTGAACTTTTTTTTCCGTCCAGTACTTATTGAAACATCTTGGATTATCCATCCAGAATTTATACAAAGAACAAGCAATACAATTCCTAAACCAGCTTGGAAAGGAGGGAATACCTATTCCTGCTTCTTGCATGTAGGATTTTTTCTGCTCCGGTGCCACCTTACCCGCAAGCTTTGCGGTCTGATCTTTGACTAATTTTTGAGTTGCATTGGAAACAAGAGGTAAGTGACCTATCGGGCTTGGAAATGCCTGTGAACTTGGAAAGGATTGCTTTTCCAAACAGTCCTGACTGTACCAACCTAACCTGGCTACGAGGAGTGTGACAGCCCTCTACTTCTGGCGCTTGTAATGAGCTGCCTCTGTGACATCAACTCAATTGGATGGATACACTAAAAAGTGAAAGGAACTGTCCTCAGGCCGTGATGACTCGGTTAATAATGGTCCTACTAAGGAGGTTGTAAAAGTAGCCTGGGAAGTGATAACATTACCTCTTCTGGGCTATTGCACACTCTCATTTATCCTTTAATGATTCTTCTGTTTTCCAAACCTGTGTGCAATTAATATTACTTAACAGATATGGGAGTGTTCATTGGACACTTGTGCAGCAAATAAAATATTTTTAATAGCCGTGATATAAAACTTTAAGCAAATGAGTTTCCTTGATAATATTCTCTACATCAAAGTAGATATTCTCAAATGTGCACATTAAATTTTTGACTGCAGATATCACCTTTAATGTATGCTTCGGTGGCTGCTGGGGGCTGAAAAAAAAAATCATTACTAATTGATATGCCTTAATGGCCTGAGAGCTTTCAGAGTTGGATGAGCCCAAGAGAAATGCTGAGAGGTAGATATTTGATTCTAATTATGCCTGAGTAGTTACAAGCAAAAAGTAGAACCATCGTGACAGCTATATCATTGTCAAATTGCTATACCTCAGGTTTTCTACTAATTTGACACTATTACAAAACATTGCTTCAATGAACCCATGAAAGACAAAGTTAGATAAAGGATAGAAGCATAGAAGAAGAAGTCTCTGCTGGTATCTGTATTTGCCAAGACAGTCACTGGAGAGAAAAGGGGTCTGGGATTTGTAAACGATCTGCTAATTAGTGCACAGTATCATTTTTTTTTCTGCCCCGTGTCCTGAATACCTAATAAGTTTTTAAGAATGCAGAGGTTACGAAATTTTAATTGAAATGCGATGATGTAGCATGTGAGCAACGGGTTTGCTTATTCGCCGTCCCAGCTGCGGTTGTTGCCTAGCACTGCTCTCGACACACCTCGTGCAGAATGTGAGAGAATGTGAACGATTAAGATATTCCTGGTTATTTTTTTTTTCAAGTGTGAACCACATGAAATAGTTTATTCACTTTTAAAACTTTGTTAATTGTAGCCTAAGCCAGCTCCCCAGTTTTCACAGTGATCTACTGAGTTTCCAACCCAGTTGTCAAAGGCACGTTCTCCTTACCGAGAGGGAACCAGGAGCGGCGTTCTCGATGGGAGCTGGGGATTTATTGGTGTCTGCTTTAGCATCAGGACCAATGACTTTTGTCTTATTTTCCATCTTTAGTAACATCTTTGGTGAGGCCTAAGGGAAAAAAACTACCACTGGTAGTAAATACATGCCATTGTATGTGTGCGTGAAGCAGAAGGATCAACACGTAACCCTTTTTCAACCTATCTTTTATTATTTGAATAAATAATAAAATGAATTTCTTTTCATGACTTGGAGACTCATTATACAGAGCTAATAATTCCTCTTTATGCCAGGAAACTGCTGGATCCTGGAAAGGTCCTTTGTAGGCAGCGTAAACGCTTGGTGTTCAGTACAGGAACACTGCTGGTGATTAAGAAAAATTGGAGAGTGGTATACAGAAATTCAGAGAGGATAAAAAAGCCCAAGCATACTTTCTTAACTAGTTCTTTTAACTGTGGGACTAGCCAAGGCCAAAGCAAGTGGCCTGAGGTAAAGAGAGAAGCAAAAATGAATGTTCAGAGCAGGATCCCGAGTGCTCTGGAGGATTATATGACCTCAGGGCAAGCAAAATACGGATTACTTTTGTCTGGATCTGGTAATGCTCATGCTGCCTAAATCCAGAGGTTTATGTAACTTTCTAAATCCAGATTAATTGTGTTTAGAAATCCTCACAAAAAACAAGGTCTGTTTTGCTCTCGTGGGTAAGAATGGAGATTTTATTTTATGAAATGTATAGTTCAGAGACACAGTCAATAGGTTTTGTAAATGTGCATTTGATTTGTGGACACTCCTAAGAAAGACCAGAGGGACAAACTCCTTGTAGATTTAGTAAGTCACACCATGAGAAGTTGTGAGACTATTTGGAGTTTGCCTCGAAGCTGTGAGGACATGGCAATTTTTTCAGGAGTCACAATTTCTTCAGCCCATTGAGGAAAAGGAGATTTTTTTTTTTTGAATTTTAGCAAGTTTCCCCACTGTCGTGTCTGGATTGCAAAAGGACAGGAAGCTGCCACCAGAAGTGACTTTATGGGTTATTGCAGTGCAATCGTGCACCTTAAAAGAGGAAAAGACTGAGCAGAGAGAGACTATTGGTAGAGCTTGTACCTGTGTGCTTAGAGAGCAAAAAAACCCCTGAGTGTTTGTGTGGGGTGATGTTCTCCTGGTGTCTGGTCATGGGGGGAAAGCTGCATTTACAGCGAAGGTATCACACAATGAGCATCTACAATTGTTTGCCTTAAAAAGTATCAGCAAGGGATTCAAAGTAGGGTAAATAGTTAAATACACAGTTAGCTGTGAAATTTTAAAGCACTCCATATATTTTTTTGCAACAAATTTCATACTTTCCTGTTAAATTCATGGATGCTCAAAACCATATTCCTGTTCAATCCACGATCCAGTGGTGATACCTCTCAAATGTGTCTGGTTCTTTGTGGAGGATGATAAGACAAGAATAGGATCAGGCAACGTTCTGTATTTTATTATGTATTTTATTAATGGATCTCTTGGCAAGGACGGATGGAAATAAATGGTGCAAAAAAAGATGTGTGCTGATAGAGGTGATCTAGGGCAAAGAGAAGGGGACGGAGAAGGGGGCTTTGTGCCTTTGCGTGGGATATACAACTGGTGCTGGTGTCCACAGGGATGTGTGGAAGGGGCTGTGCTTTTGTTCTTTGGAGTAAGGACCTGCCCCGTGGGCTCACAGCTGAGGTTCTCCCTTTGTTCTGAGCTCGGTATTGGCCCACCTAGTTTTATAAGCACAGAAACCAAGGGGAGGAGAGAAACAAGTTGGGACAGGCACCTCAGCTGGTCTAGACTTACCTACCTGCCTGAAAAGCTGCTGTTAAGTGGAACTCATTGATTTAATACTATTTATGCCTGGGCAGGTGTAAATATAGACAAAAATTACACGAATGTGGAAAATCAGGGCCAGTGCCTTTTGGTTAAGGTACTTTGCAGTGATTTTGAGGGTTTTGGTGTGGATTTACTGGTATCTTGTCTGCTCGCTGGCATTTATTGACTTGCTTGTGTTTACTAAATCCAATTTACAGCTCTTCACGTGGCCAGAACATAGCAGTAAATCTAGTGCATTAAATCAGTGAGCTGGATTCTGTTCTTTATTAAACCAACAAATCTGGATTAATTCCGGTCTTTGAAAATGTTTCTGTTAAACAAAAGACCAGTTAGCCCTGTGTCTAGAAAATGTCTTTTGATTGCTTCTATAAATGCTTTAAGCTTTACTCTCCCTAAGCCCAGCTAGAATGTCTTTTTGCAGAATACATATATTTTTCCCACCTCTTTTTTTATTTATCTATCTATCTATTTATTTATTTATTTTTTAATGGATATTTGTATGAACAGTTCCTGCCAAATTCCCTGTGACTGCTCTGGATATTTTTATAATGGTCTGGGTCGAGTCTATTAGAAAGGGTTGGAAAGTTCAGTTTTCGTAACACCACATTGATATGTGGCCACCCCTCTGTTTTTTGGATGACATATACGTTGGTCTATTTTTTTCCTAAGTAAAATCTAGTTTGAGGTAACACCATAAAGAAAAATACATTTGCTAAAGAGTTGTTGTGGATAGAAGTTGTGCTCGATGGTGTGGGTGGAGGTGTTTGAAGTGCTAATTTTTTTTTTTTTTCCTGGGATACTGATGTGACAGAGAAGGTGTCAAGTTTTGATAACTGGAAACTGCAAAAGCGAATGTGAGTTTCAGGCTGTGTTTCAGTTGATTGCAGCATTCTCGCTGTCACCCCAGTTTCTTTTCTTTCTTTCTTTCTTCATTTTGGTTTCCAGACAATTTGACAACACCTCGCATCACACGCTCTCTCATGAGGGTGTCAATTTTTGTTAAGATAGCTGCAGAGTGTGTCTGTAACATGCTGGTTTTCCTCTTTAACTTACATACCCACTGTCAAATTAATATCTTTTAATTGAGGCTATTTTTTCAGTTGCAGTTTATTTTTGTAATGTAGGGAAAAACAAACCCTGTTTTTTATGCCTTGAGAAGTACTTTGTATTTGTCAAATGTTGCTCCATCACATATTTGCTCTGTCAAATGTTCTGTGTGTATATCAAGTGCTAATACAGCAATCTTCTAAAGCACTTCTTCAGTGTGCAACCCATGTCGATCCTACTTTCCAAAATATTTGCTAAATAAAACCTACTGTTTATAGAGAGTAGCTCCTAAACATGTGAATTCAATTTATTTCTGGGCAATTTGGAGTTTAAAGCTCCCAGAGCCTGGATATGAATCAGCTGTTCCTAAAATTGCTATTGATAGGGCAAGCTGGAAAGGAGTTACTAAAATGTGTATTTGTGTGATCTTCACTAATGAGCTATGTGTAGAAAACCCTGTTTAGAAACCATTACTGTATTACAGAGCTTGCCTTGATGGCACTACAAATTTTGTATGGGATTTGGGTGAGCCTGCACAGAAATGTCTTGCAGACCATCTTGAGAAGATTGCCAGCCTCTGATCCAGCATACTGGGCATGACTGTGTTGTGTGCTAGGGAGGAAAAATATAAACAAAAACCATGGGAAATGCCTTTTTGCTCTCTTAGGAATCTGTCTTCAATTTCATCAGTCTTTTTTTTTTTTCTTTCTTGCTTTTGGTCCTCTGTTGCTTGACTATCCAGAAAATTAAATTCTATATGAAATGAAAGGGAGGCAGTCTTGATCAGTGATAGGACGAGGGGTAACGGTTTTAAATTGAAAGAGGGGAGATTTAGATTAGAGATGATGAAGAAAATTTTTACCTTGTGGTGAGGCAGTGGCCCAGGCTGTCCAGAGAAGCTGTGGATGCCCCATCCCTGGAGGTGTCCAAGGCCAGGCTGGATGAGGCTTTGAGCAACCTGGGCTGGTGGGAGGTGTCCCTACCCATGGCAGGGGGGTGGAACTGGATGGTCTTTAAGGTCCCTTCCAACCCCAACCATTCTGTGATTCTATGACTTGTGTGTTTCAGTATATGCTGGTATTAAGTAGCTAACGTCTCCACGGGTGTGAGGAGCGATGGAGGAGGTGTGTGCTAGTCTCCCAGGGTGTATATGAAATGTATATAAGTAGTTGGTTAATACAAAAATGTTTCCCAGGACAACAAAAACAACTATTGCAATAAGAAAGGTGACATCACCTCTTGACAAGGTGAATTCTCCTTCCATAGAAGAACAACTCCTAAACGGAGAGTTACTCCTAATGAGAAAATTGTGTTCAGTATAGGGATTGTGTTGCTACACCACGTGGTGGCAGGGACAATACCAGAAGCAGTAGCCCCTGATGAGATGAGTTAACGTGTTGTTCCTGGCAGAAGCCCATTAGATACTGGCTTTGCAGATCTTGCCAAGAGGGTGGCAAACCTTCAGCTGACTTTTGTGGGCTCAGCCTTATCACTGCCTAATGTTCAAGAAAACTAGTGACCAAGTGCAGAGCGGTGGATGAGCTGCTCATCTGCACTAGGACCTGCAACCTCTCTCTCCCTTCAATTAGAGGTAGCAGTGCTATGTAACTGAACATACGTATGTACATCAACAGGTGATGATGTGCTTTGAGCCATGCTGACAAAAAGAACTATTATAGTATTTTTTTTTAAGTTTATCAACAGAACATGTTTAATATATACCATTGCATGGGTTCTCCTGACACTATGTTTTCCATAGCAACTGGTCATTAAATTGTACACAAAAATGTTTGTCTTTGCATGCAGCAAAACACATACAAAAAAATCACAAATGTCATCACCCGGTGTTTTGCTTGAATGTGTATTTTCTGGACATGCCTGCAGAGTGCCCACTAATTAGGGTAGAAAATGTTAAATTGATTATGATCATTAGAGGTGAAAATGCTTTCTGTCAGCTGCAGAAAAGATTAACTTATTTTTAACAAATTTATTAAAGTTCTGCACAATTTCTTGTGCTATTTACTTAATTATACATCACAATTAGATAATTACATGTCATAACGATGTGATTATGAGTATTTGCTCAAAATGTACAATTAGATGCAATTACACAGTAAGGAAACAGAAAAAAATTAAGGGCTAAGTTGGTTAATTCAGAAAATTTGGAGCCTGTTAGCACTGAAACATTTACTCTCGCTTGTCAAACGGGGCAGAGAGATGTACGTGGCTCTGATTCAAGGTGCTCCTCACTGACATGAATTAACATGAAAATGTCTTGGCAAAAAACTCCCCTACAACACATTTACAAAGGCATTCTAGAGGTCACTATTTGCTTGTTTCATTATCTAGGTGTGAAATTTTAGGTGCAATTTGAACAAGTCTCATCTTGCCCATGAAGAAGAAAATATCACATTGCACTCATGGTGTTAGTAACATCTGCCAAGTTTTCAGAAATCAGGTGACATTTTAAAACAATATTAGATTTTTCTTTATTTTTACTTCTGTACTCCAGCAGCCAAGGCCAGATGAACCACATTTTCCATGCAATCCCACAGAACAAAACTGCATTTTATTCTTTCTCATGCTGAACCCTGGGATTCTCCTGCAGGTATATCCCTTCAGCTACTGGACATTTGAGAAAAACATCCAATATTATTCACTTTGCTTTAAAGTTGCTAGAAATGGCTACTCAGTAGCTGTGCTGATAAATCATACAAGAGAAACTTGTTTTATTTCTTCCTGTAATCACAGGTCCCTAGTCCCATTCAGTTTTCCCATCTCAGCCCCACGGACAGAGCTATGGGATGTATAAGATGATATTCACATTTTTTCTGCAACCTACAGCTCTCCTAACCACTCTCTTTTGGCTGATACACTTTAACCCTGTCGCAGGAGCACCCACGGTACCGGCGGGATGGTAGCTATTTAATCCCTGCTTTTCCTGCAGAGGTATCATCTGTGCATCGAGATCCAGGGACACTCGGTGCTTTTAAACACAGTGTGTGGCCTGAATAATAGAAGAAGTTGAGGAAGAGTTGTTGGGTTTTTTTTTTCAATGCGCTTTAGCTGTAACTTTGCATTATTTGAAAATTATATCTATAATTAAGCACACAGTTTGTGGCTTTTTTTCTTTCAAGTTGATAGGCTTTCTCTCTGTTAGTATTGTTCTTCCACTTTCCCTAATCTAACAGGTCTCTCTTATCCTGGGGAAACCATTCTCTCTTTGTTATCTCCCCTCTGTCGTAGTCTTTTCCCCTTCCTGTGCTCCACTATTGCTTTAGGAGGGAGTCACATCAATGTATTGTTTTCTCCATTTTCTCCCTAGGGATATGCCTCTTTTCTCTTGGGCAAGAACTGATTTTTCTGGAGTTGTTTCTGTTCCCTGACAATAGGCGTGGAACAGACAGGATACCAGTCCCTGGAATAGAAAACTGAATCTAATTAATCTAACCAGCACACCATGTTAAAAGCATTTATCGTTTTTAGCTAGAATTCACAAACTGCACATAATCCCATAGTTATCAGTACAGTTATCTGTTTATTATTAGGAAATAAGTGATATAAAAATAGTTCTGTAAAAAAATCTGCATTCATTTAATTATTTTCCAGGTTTGTTTTGACTATGTTTGGCCAGGGCTAGCTGCTTTGTATTTAAATAACGTATTCCACAATTACATCCTCATTTTCTGTTTTCTAAAGAGCTGAAACAGCTTTTTGAATCAATAGGAGACTAGACTGAACAAAGAATAAAGGATTGAACCCCACATGTGGAAAAATTTCTGCTATCTTGTCTTCATAAATAGGAAGCTCAGCTACATATTATTCTTTTGGTTCCCATGGTGAGCACATCAATGTTTGTATCAAGCAGATCATCAACGGTTTTGAGTTGATGGATGTTCAAAACTTCAGTAGTTCAAAGCCTACTAAACTTGCTAGATATGTCACAGCAGAAAACCTGCACACAAAGGAACAGCCACTAAAGAGGTTTTTTCAAGCCAATTTTTATTGGTTTGCAACAAGAAGTGTCTTGGAAATGCACTAGAACATGCCAGGCATGTTCTGGTAACAAATAAAATATTTTATTAATACTGTGGAGTCCCCAAACATGAACTCCAACTGTCGTAGCTGTGCAGCTGAGGTGAGGGGGAGATGGAGAACATGCCTGGCACCTAATGGAATACTAGATGAATGAAGTGGGTGCCCATGTCCCTAGAACACTTAAATATTTTCAAAATAAGATACTTCTGGTATTGCATTGAAGCAGAAGTGCTGGGAAATGTCTGAATGCAGCATTTAACAGACACGGAGTTTGCACACACTGAGCATGTGGCACTGTTAATGACTCAGTACACGGATACAGGAATTAACTCAATTGTAACTTCGGTGTAAAGATTGCCAATAGGAAAATGCATTATTCCATCCAGAAGAAACTGTTAGACTGACCAACAATGTTTTTACTGTTACAAGCACAGATAAAATGATCTCTTTAGGAGAACACTGTCAGATGCTCTTGCCTTGCTCTTCTGGAATAAGTCACAGGCTCGGCGTGTTTCCAGCGGTGGGGGAAAGCGAAGCTATTCATAGCCAAGCACATCTCCATTTCAGAAGGACTGGGAGATGAAACAATTCGTGATTTCCTTTCTTTTCAGTGTTCTTCAAAGAGCTTGGAAGACTGTGGTTTCCTGAACCTTTAAATTTGAGACAAAGAAATCTTGTCTACAGTGTGTTTAAAGTCAGCTTTTCATCTCTCACAATTATTATTTTTTAAGATCTATTATTTTCCTCAGATATGGGAAACTAACTCTTAGCTGTNAAAATAAAAGGTTGAAAAATTCTTCTTAAAAAAAGTTAGATTTAGTGATTCCAGACAATTCTACAATGATTTATATGAAGCAAATACTCATCCATCACTTTTCACATTACAGAAATACCAGCAGTGGAAATTACAGTGAAATTTATTCTAGTGCTGTCTTGCAATAATATCGAGAATTGCGTTTATTTCATCTTGTAAATGGCTGCATCCTGCGCTTGTTTAGATGACACAGGTATTATATGCAAGGAAAAAAGGACAGGATTGTTGCATTATTGTACAACACTAGTTGATTTTTTTCCTTGTTCTGAGAGGTTGTAATGTACTTTTAAATAATTTATGCACAGCTCCTCTGAGTCAATCAAAAAAATGTTACATTGTCCTAGTAAGTCCTTAGACAACAAGATTTTCGGGCATGTTGAAATCTAAATCAAAGGTTAATCCATACTTTGGTTATTTGAGAGAGCTAAAATGCAGTAATTCATTTTCTTTATGGATTAAACATGCTGAGCAGAGTCACCAATATGTTACTGAAATTTGGGTTTTATTTTTCATTAGCTCTGACAACACAAGGACCAGGACGTGAGGTGTTGGAGGTTTTCAGCAGATTCTAGCTTGTGATATAAACGTTTAATGTAGCTCATTAGCACAAAGCCTCGCATTGAGAGCGGTGGGGTAAACAGTACATTTACATGGAAATATTAAAGATATACTTCATGTCAGTTTGCACTCCATTTTCCCAGTAACAAATGCATGTTTGTGTTTAACACTTGGCTATAGGTGGCAGCAACTCCAACGCTTTTATAGGCTGCGATTAAACCTGGAAAGTTGTGCAAGGAAAGCTGAACAGTTTCTACGTGAGCTGATGTCACTGCACAGTCCTTGGAGAGGTGTACAGCAAAGAGATGGGGAAGATATGTGAAAATGGAATTATCTTTCGAATAACTGGAAGGCTTTTACGTCCTGAGCCAAAAGGTAATGGCTTATCTTTCATGGTTTTTGATTAACCTCAGCTGATAGGAGCATTTAAGTGTCTATTTATAATTTATTTTCCCAGTTGTGTTTGGAGCTAAATGGTAAAATTTTTAGTATAATAATGTCCAATGAGTGCTGTTCAAATCTTAATTTTAATATACTTGCATATTCATGAAACAGATTACCTATATTGACTTAAGTTTGGACTAAGAGCTACGTAACCAAAAAAGCAAAGATTAATGACCCCCCCTGCCCTAAGCAGGCTCGTGGAAAAGCTGCTATAATGCAGCTCTAAGAGGTGGCTGCTGCTGGCAGGTGTGTGAGTACATGTAACCATAAAGCATCACAGGAAATGAGGCACAGTTTCTTTTTTCGAAGCTTTTTTGAAACATGTATGGGTATAGCGTTGAAAGTTGGAAGAAACTTTGGGGGATTGTAGCTGCTGTCATCTCCATTGTCTAAAGAATTGAATTCAAACATCTGGACTCCGCTGTGCTTGGCACTTGAATAAATTGAAGCGTTTTCAGGCTTAGCAGTTGTGTGCTCAGATGTCGGTGACCCAGTTCTGGTCGCTTCAGTTCTCTGAGTTTGCTCCTGCAAAATTCCTGCTCCACTCCCAGGGTGGTGGTTTCTTTGGGCTGCTGCTGGGAGGGAACATTGCCGCTGCCCAGCTTTAGGTAGCCAACCCGGCTTGCAGTCGATGCAGAGAGACACTGTGGCTATGTGGATAACTTAACCTATGTGGATAACTTAACTTGCCCTTGAACTCCCTAAAACCTCTTAACTTGCTCCCTCTCCCGCCTCCCAGCTTGTTCCCGAGCAGTATCGGGGTGCTTCATGCTTCCGTGCGAACGGAACAAGTTGCTTCAACTCAAGTTCTGTACAGCTTTAAATTAAAAAAGGATGTTGTGGTCATGTGAAAATCTACCTACACGTTAGAAAAACCCTAATCTTCCTACTGACCTCCCCAAAAACTGAACCTCCCCACTTTGATCTCCTAGGCTTTCCAGGACTGATTCCTTTCTTTATTTTTAATTGTACATCAGCTGGCAACAGTTTTCTCACCTGCCAGTTCAAAGTGGTACCCATCTTCTCCCCATGATGGATCTGTAAGACAGGGAAGAGCAGCTCACTGTTGGTATGTAAATAGCCAAAGGCCACCTGGGAAAGCAGGAGCTTGCTGCCTTCATTGCTGGCTGGGGACACTTGGGTGCTAATTAATACCTGTGACACTTGTGTTCTCCTAGAAGGCAGCATGAAAGAAAGTCTGGTGCATTTCATGAACGACATGAGAGAAGGAGGCATCCTATAAAAACTTATTTTAAAATTCCTTGTGTTTGCCTAAAGTTGCTAGGAAAGCAGATGGATAATGATAGCCCTGGGGACTTATTTCCTGATTTTTTCAATGAGATATTTTTTGACTGAAAGAGTTTAATATAGCATAGAAAATGTCATTTAATTACAACTTGTTGTTAGTATCTGATGAAAAGGACCTAAACTCTTAAATTAGCCCGCTAAAGTAGGCGCCTGAAGCTGATGGTGTGAATATCCGATGGAAAGGGCAGCTACAGGCGGTAGAGGCACTTGTACATGGAAGGGGCAGGGCAGTGGCAGAGCTGGTGAGAGAACAGCATCTGCTCCGGCGGCCGGTATTGCCCCCAGGACTGCTCTAACTTGGGTTATGTTGGGACTAGCAGGAGACTGACCTTTGTCTCGGTCATTGTGACTTTCCTACACCCACATCTTGAGAACTGCCAAAGGGAAAAAAACCAAAAACAGCCGAGGAGAAAGCACGCACTGATAAGATTTTGAATCTTTCTTAAATTGCTTTTTTTTTTTTTTTGTCACTTCAGTAAAACAGGCTTTTGTTTGCAAGGCTGCTGACCTTGAAGAGAGCTCCGTTTCTCTGAAGAGACCTTGTCCAGCAGACTGCCACCTTCCCCTCCTGATTTGAAGCTATCTCAGCTCAACTACTTAAAATATAGCTACAGCGAGGTAGGACCCTGTTAGCAGAGATCTGAAAGTCCACAGTATTAGACAGCTGCAAGAAGTTTAAGCCACAAGCTACAGTAATATATATTTCAGAAATAACAAATAACAAATTATTGTAAGTGTATCTGGGCAGCCAACAGGGTCCCAGCCAGTCCCCAGAGATCCTTCCTTTGGGTTTACCCACCCCATCTATATACAGATGCTGTATGTATAGATGCTCTTTGCATCTCTATATAGTTATTTTTCAACTGCTTATATTTCAGAGGTTACATAGCATACAAACAGTCTGATGAGAATGATAGGCTTGTTTCTTTAGGTTGGTTTTTTTAAGGTTTTTCCTTCTTTCAGAGGTAAGCTATACAAATTTGTGTCAGAATTCCCAGCCTTTAGAAACAGTATAGATTATTTGCACTCTTTTTTCTCATAAACAACAGTCACCGTACCTCAGTGAAGGAATAAGCATTTTTTCTCTGGAGCAGAGGAGTTACCAGTTATGGTTTTGAAGGTATTAAAGCCCAGCTGGGAGCGGGGGACAGCCTGGCATGGCGTAATCAAGCGATCTTCCTGACTATGCGTGAAAAGCATCAATTCACCGTACCAGCAGCTTGCTTGCCACGTAAAGCACACTTGCTGATGGTCCTAGAAAACATTTCCCTGGGGCTTGTTAATGGGACATCTACACTTGGTGACACAGTCCATTTTTCATTCATTTGCTTACCTGCTCCTGGAAACACAAACTAGAAATGTCAGAGTTTTTCCTCCAGGGTTGTCACTCTCGCAGTCCTTCTCCAGGGGATGCCTTTCTGGTTCAATGGTTAGGTCAATTAATGTTCATACTGCCACTGATTGCGTTGCTCCAAGAGTTACGAGAAAAATCAAAGAGGACATAGGAGCAATTATTCTAGGAACTGTGTGTGACCAGAACAATTTGGAGTATCACGACTGATGCAGTTGCCTACTGCTCTTTCTGTTTCCGAATCCCTCAGACTGAACAGTTTTGCTCAGGAGGGTCACTTCAGTGACCGCATCTTGCATGTAGTGGCACGACATTTTCATAAACATCTAACCTTGAGAAATCACCTTCATTAGCAGGGCAGTCGGCCCCAAGTAACAATAAAGAAGGATTTACATGCCAGAATGGGCAAAATGGGAAGCATAGAAAGAGTGGCACTGACTGATTCTGCTGCCATCCTGGTTATTAGCTGTATTAAGACTGCAATCATTAAAACATCGGGCTTCTCCTTCCAATTAGCTCAGAGTGCACTGGGCCTCATTAGTGCCCATGTCCAACAGATAATTGAGCTGTTTTCTTGCACCCAATCACACAATGTGGAAAAACCAAAGGAGAGTTATGAAGGCCGGATGAGTGCTCAGCATGTGAGATTTTTAGTTTTATAGAGAGGAATAATAGCTTCAGTTTTATTTTCCAGTTCAATGCTCAGGGGGAATGTGTAGAAATACAGAATGAACATCAACAAAATAGTGCAGGGAGCAGAAAGCCCTGGCTATAGGTAATAACATGTCTTTTTACTTTTTTTTTAAATGATGAAATATCAGGACAGTCTAGTGAAAGCTGGCTTTCTGATAATGCCCAGTTAGGAGATGATAACACCTATTGGTGAGCAGTGGCCAAGGGCTCAGGACAGCTTCTCTCCAGTGCAAGTGATTTGTCTGAGGTATCAGCATACTCCGAGATAAAAGAAAAAACCTGATTATCCTAGGATAACGCATGAAATTGAAAGTGTAAAACAGAAAAAGAAGTAGTATTGTGGGCCTGAAATAAAGAAACTGTTGCTAGAAGAGAAAAAAAAATCAAGGTTTTTTTCTTCTCCTTAAGATCACACATCGTTCACTTGCAGTATCATAAAGCAAGGAGTTGTCATCTACAAGGCAAAGGTTTACGATGATCTGACTGAAGACAAATCTGTTTGGGGACAGAGATGCACAAGAAAATAAAGCAGGGATAAACATTTCCAGACTTACCTATTAAGAAAAAAATTCTATCTTAAAATACAGAGAATGCTGTGGGGACTTCCAGAATCTCATGCTATTTGTAATCTCACCTTTAAATTGCCCACTGGAAAATTTTTAGTAAATTTATAAAACTGTTTCACTCTCTCTCATACATCCCCCATTCCCCTTTCCCCTGGGTGCACAACAGACTCTTTCCTATTCATGTAAGAACCCCAGACCTATTGCCCAGCTCCTTTTCCAGAGAAGTAAATGTACAAACAAGGGAAGGTTATTTATCACGATTGTCATAACTGGACTCAGTTGGGAAAATGGGATGCCTTCGGTGAATCACAAACCTGCAGACGTAGGCTGCAGACACTGTTTTGCTGGACACGTCCAGTAACCTGCAGCCATCCACCACGAGTCCCAAATGCCAAGATCATTAGCACAAAGGAAGGTGTTTGTGCATTTCAATTCATTAAATTAAACCAATCACAGTCATTTTGCTAATATTCAAATGCTCAAACGTAGACCGCCTCAGATGATCATTTTGAAGAGGGAACATTTTTTGACCAACTCTATCAATCTAGTTGTTTGTTATTATGATAAAGGTATTTCTGTAGTAAAATACTTGGACAGCCATCAGCTCAGTAAGGTATGAATTATTGCTCTACTTCAGCACCTCTTATTCTCATAGCAGGATTTCAGTGAATATGTTCTCGAGGGCTCTGGTTTACATTTTCAAGCCACTGGCCAGGGAACCCTGAAGCATGCTGTGAGCAACCAGCCCAGCTTCTCAAAGCAATCCTTGGAGCCTGATTTGTCTGGTAGTCCACTCTGTGTTCCTGATGGTCCCAACAGACGTAGATGGCTGAAACACTTCCTGAGCGGTGAGCCAGGAAATGAGAAGGTTCTAGGAGATTTGGCAGTCCTAAATTTTGAGTTAGCGTGGGAGCCATCCCCCTCCTTCCCGCTGCTGGTGATGCTCTGGATGCAGGATTCTTGTTCCCCTGGGTGCCCTGTGCAGAAGCCGGACACATGGTATGATCAGTTTTTTGCAGGTTAAACAAGGATCTTGCTACAAATTGAGTAGGCTTAGTGTTTTTTTTTTTTTTTTTTACTCTTATTGTTTCTTCTTATTTTAAAGTAGGAAATATATTTATATCTTATTTTTGAAAATTCTAGATGAAATTGTGCAAATGGCTCCTCCGACTTGACAAAAGACCTACCGGGTAATGCAGTAAAAGCTTGGTATTAACAAAATTACCACAAATTGTGCTAAGAGCATCATAACTTCAACTAATGTAAAATAAGTGGAGGATTTCTGAAAAGCAGTACATCCATTTAGTGCTTATCTGGAAAACTAAATGTACTGAATATATAAGAAAATAAAAACAAAGGATGACTTCTGGCATTCTCTCATCCTTTTTTCTTAACGCAACTTTATTATTCATTACAAATAGGAAAAGTCTTTGTATTCCCAAGTGAAGTCTGTTTTTAAAAATATAAGTGAATAAAATAAATGTTAGTGTCGTATGAACAGCCACTGAGTTATCTTTTTATCCTAACTTTTTTTTTTTTTGAGGCTTTGGTGTAAGTTTCTGTTTAACAGAACTCTGAAGCTCCGGTAGTAAGTTCACGCCAGGTCCCATGTGAGCCTGTTTGGCGGTAAAAAGGGAAAATGAGTCGGCTGTGGCAATGTAGAGGTGTGGGACTGCATTAATTGATATTTCTCAAGGCTTAAATTAGCATAAATAGGACCAGAATTTTCCTCCTCACTTTGACATACAAGTGAAACACAAGTCTGGCCAGGAGTCCTTACTGAAGCCTCCCTTATGTCTTAAAAGTTCCTGATTTGTGTGCAATCACAAAGAGTGCATAGCTCGTTATTAATTATTTAATGTTTTAATGCATAAAATTAAAAATAATGTAAGAAATTATAGTGCTTTGTTGCAATGACCTTATGGTAACTCTCGTACATCTGTGCACCCATTAATGAAGACAAGCCTGCGTGGTTTGTGTGAGTGCATGGCGGTGTCCTGTTTTGGTCAACCCTGAAAAAAAGGAAAATCTAAGTAATCCAGGCAAAGTTTAAGGAGGTCAAAAACTCAGAGAAGCCTATTCTTACTTTTAATTGTTCCTGAGTTAAAAACTAATTAGTACTCTTTAAATTTAAGAAAGGTTCAGTTCATTACACACGACTTAGTGTAAACTTCTCATTTGAGTTAGAAGAGGCACTTAGAGTATAGCAAGAACTCATTACTAGCATTAAAGGAAAATAAATGAAAGATAGGACAAAGTTTTGGATTTGTCAGTCACGAAGCTAAGAAAAGAGTTGTTCCACAGAATGTACTGGGAGCTGGCTGAGGCAGGAGTTAGTAACACACAGTACTGAAGGTAAAATTCGCTGTTTTAACTCAGTGTTGGAGCATTTGTGATAAATTAATTTCAGCGTTGTCTCCTAAAGGGGTCTCATCTTGCATCCGTTGTACACTGAACAGTTCCACTGAAAAACGTGTCACAAGTGAAGTATAAAACAGAGCAAATCATGTATTTGGCTTGCAAGATAAATCTTTTTGGCTTCTATTTATTAGTGCTATTTGACTGTAGCGATGAGGCAAAGGGACAGTGATAATTGCAAATTTGAAGGTTCTGTTTTGAGAAGGCATTTCTACCACAGCAGCTGGTAGAAAAATATTCATCAATCAATTAGGACTGTCCCAGGAATTTATTAACTTTTACATTAGCTGTTATTTTTGCCTAATTATATTATGAACAAACAGCTGCAATAAACAGCGAGATTCAGTCTTCTGAATAGGAACGTAACTACATTCTTCACTATTTTCTGGTCTTTGACGGCTTAGTAGTTAAACTACATGAACGTGGAGTACAGGACATGAGAATGGATTAGAGAGAAATTGATAATGTAGCACATTTTCTCTACTTCCTTCTAAAACACTTAGTGAAAAATAATCAGTTCTAAAAACCTCTGTCCACGGATTAGTTAATCAATATGAATGTTCAGCCTGCTCCAAGATATTTTAACACCTGTCAAAGCGAACTCACCAGTTTTTGTTCAAATCTTACAGGGAATAGAAAACCGCAACTGGAAACCTTCCCCATCTCCAGGGGATTAACTCTGGGGGGAAAAAAAGAGAGAGTGATTCTGGTTACTACAAGTGAGAGAGGGGAAAAAAGATTCAACTGTTGGATGATCCAATTATTATTAGAAAAATTATGTAAAAAAAAAAATAGAGCTGGGAGAGTGAGGATTTTAATCATGATTATCTCCTTCTTGTGAGGCAGTGTGAAAATCCGCCAAAATCCACCTTTGCTTGGTTTCCCCGGAGGTGTGGGAAGGAAGGAGAAGTAACTGTAAAATGAGGCATCAGAGAGGCACTGCGACAGAGCGCAGCAAGAGAACTAATTTCCTCTCACACTGGGAGAAAGAATCCTTTTCAAATCTTGTGATATAATTAATGAACTATGAAACTCTAGTGAGGAACTTGGGTCCCTGTGTTGCCATCACTGCTCCTTGGCAGAGCAGAATACAGCTACATTTGCTGTGGGGTTAGCAAAAGATCCCTGGCTTGTATATACCATCTCCCTCTCCCATTTTATACCAGGTTTAATATCTCTCCCCTGTAATTCTCTCTTTATAATGTTTATCATATATTATCTCCTTATAATATCTAACTTTAATATTTCCTATTACAATAAATATATTAGTTGGCAGGTGTAATATCTCCTCTCATTCAAATCACATTAGGCACAACGAACAAGCGCGAGGAGTATTTTCGTGATGATTTAAAACACCGCCATCTGAAATCTGTACAGCTCTGTAGTGCAAACTGGAGATCCAGCGTACCATTTCGGATAGCTTCCCTTCAGAAAGGGAAGTAGGGGGTACTGCCTTGATACTGTCAATCTGAATCAACACACTATATTGGTTTTATACATGAATTAATTAATTATAGATGAATATATTAATTTTTCCATATGTGTTTTTACTTTGATTTATTACTGTGAAGGAAACTGGGGCTTGTGCTCTGGCTGCACATCCAGGCAGGTCCAAGACACTCCCCAGGACCCTTCTCTGGGCTCTCTGGGGATGCAGGTTGTCCCCACATTAGTGGTGGCTCCTCCTGGAACACCACTGCTCTTATCTTGGTGTTTTCTGTGAAGAGGACACTTATCAACTTCAAACAAAAGAGGTGCTGTATTCATCCTGTGTTTCTTTCATAAAGCGGAATGAGAAACAACCCATTTATCAGGCTGCTTGTCCCTGTTGGTTCTGGGCTGGGTGACACAGGGACACCACTATAGATCACCTGCCCAAAAGGACAGGATAGCCTTGCTTGCCAGCACTAGGCTGGAATTGTGTCCTGCAGCTGTACTGTGGCATTCACACGTGCTCCTTTGACGACAGTAATATGGAAATTGTCTCCGCACGCAACTGTCCACAAAGTGACATTTCTCCTATCTAGGCAAACAGATTTAGCAGTTTCCTTAAACATGTTTTCAAAATTATAGAACTATTTTAGTAGGTTTTTGCACCAGAAGAAAAAACAAACTATGAATGTCACCAGGACTGAGACTGCTGAACCCCAGCAAAACCAACTGAGGTTGTTGTTCCTTTCAACCCTCCAGGTCCCAGGCTGGGACAAAACTCTGCTCTGGTGACACTGGCATGACCGGTCCCTGTTAGCTGCCTCTGGGCTCTGCCAGGCCACTGTGGATGTGGTGGCTGGAGGAGCTCCTGCGCTGGAGGTGGTGGGAGCAGGAGTCTCCATCCAGAACCTCCTTGGGGCAGGTGCACATGGTCTGATGGCCATCCCCAGAACCCCGCAGTCATGTTGAGATACCTGCTTTGGTGGTGCCTGGGGATGTTGAGGGCGATGGCTTTCTGCAAATAGCCAGGAGTAAATATAAGCAGCTTGCTCCTGCCCTTGTCGCAGCTCTTGCAGGATCATTGGATGGTGCAATCAGTTGACTCTTGCCTGTTCAATTTATGCTTGGACAGTGTCACCTCTTAATTGGCATGGTTAGCTGGGTCCTTCTAATTTTGGATGCTTCAAGCTACCATGGGGGTGAAAAATATCACAGGGAAGATGCTGAGAAGGAAGTTTGGTAAGGAGGTGTAGCGGGAGCTCACCACAGCACATAAAATTTGCTTTTTGGGGAGCAGTTTCCCCAAATTTTCCACACAACATCACTGGGCCTACGGGAAATGAACACGCTCTAACAAGAGCACAAAGCATCAAGTGTTGAATGAGAGCAATGGAGAAATCTAAATTATAATTTTGCTTCAAGCATCAGTTTTGCTGACACTGAGCAGGTCTTGTGTCTCTCTCATCACCTTCTAGAGTCCATCCAGGTTTATGCTGTAACGGGCAGGAGCAGCTCTAAGAAAGCCAAACACCAAAGGTGTGCAAAACTTTCCCTGACAACGTGATTACGAAAAAAGCTGGTGAGACCAACTTACCCTTGTTTGTACAGTAATACCAGAAAGAGTGTCGGTGCTAAAATACCTTGGAGCTCTTTGCCAGTAACTACCCAGAAGGGATGCTTTAGCACAAACCGATGCTGCTGCGTGTTTTCTGCTGCTAACCTGCTGCGCTGTTTATTGTTGAAAAGTCTCCTCTTTGCAGTGAGTTTTATATAGACATCTGAGAGCAGGGTGCAGCTGAAGCCATGCCAGCTAATGACACTCATTTGAGGAGGTGACCTAGGCTTGGGAGTTGTTTTGATAATAAATATTCACCTAAAAATGTGCTGAACTTGCTGTATGAAGAACTTCTACTTTTTGAGCAGATTTTGCATATTTGGATATTATCGAGCATAAATTCAGTCTTTAACATTTAATCTAATTATTCTAGTTTCTTACATTTATAATGATCGTTGGGACCTTCTGTAATTAAGTAACCGCTAATAAACATTCCCATCAGTGCTGCATTAGAACAGGCCATTATGGAGTCAGTTTAAGCAGGTGTAGAAAGCTCAGAATAAAAAAATGAACAAATATGTTAGCAAATAAATTAAAAAGTAAGTTCTTCCATGTATTTCTGTTCTCAGATGTCAGGGAAGGGCTTTATAATTGAGCTGCACATCACTATTAGAGATGCAATTACCTGTAATTGCCACCTTTAGAAGCAAGCCTTTGTTTAGAAAACACGATCTAGATGAGTTGTGTCTTGGTACACAAGTTGTGCACTGGCTTTAGTTCTGCAATCTTAATGATTGCACGAAAAATACCTTCACATCTTCGTGATGGAGAGGCCAAACGGTGCTCTCCGTCACACCATGGTGAGTCGACAGCAGTCCACCAAGATCCGTTATTTTGTATTTCCATAGATGCAATTTGTGACATAATTTGTCCTGTAACACATAATAGATGTAACAATTGTTTTATATAGAAAGAAAATAGAAAGTTAATTACTAGGCTCTTGAGCAGTTTAGATGCTAAAATCTTCAAAGCTCTTCCTAGGATTACTCTGGCATTACATGGCATTTTTGCTTCTTATTTATTGCACAACAAAACTTTTTGTAATGATGCTTGAGGTTGCTGTGTTATATACATCCCCTGAAGGTAGGGGGAAAGTCTTCATCAATAACCATCAGCTTATTATCACCTGTATCACTGACAATAACGCTCTGTGAGTTTTCAGCTTTCCAGAGTCCCGTACAACATTATTCTACGTTATTACTACTGGGTCACTATGGAAGATTTGCAATAAATTGCAACTTTATTAGAATGCATTTCAGAATAACAGTAAATAACAGAAAAATATAAGGAAACACGAGTCAGCAGATTTTTTTATGTAGATGAAGAAACTACTTGTGCTGTCGTACACACATAGAATATATATCATTACATTTCCCAGCCAGAAAAAAATATTGCACAGATTAAGCCTGCACTGTAAATGCTTTTATTATTTTTGTAAAAGTTACAAACAGCTAAAAATAGGACTTGATAATGAAATTGCTGACAGGCCTTAACTATAGCACAAGGATGCAGTGCTGTAATACAGTTGTGCCAAGCGGAATTATGTTGCTGCCGTGATAAATTCGCTGCTGGTTTTGCTGAAGCTGTGTTCTGCACAAACGTCTGTAGGTCTGGTTAATCCGTATGTGAGAGCGTGAGAGGGGATAGAAATGGAGTAAGTGCTGAGCAGAATTGCAGTACAGCACAGGACCCCTCTTGTAACACAGGATTGCTGCGCTGATTAATAATAGGAATGGAAGTCATTAGGAGGTTCACATGTTGTTAATTACTGACTGAAGGTGAATGGGTTTTGCTAAGGCTTGTTTCTACAACTCCAAAACTGTTCTAACCCAGCAGCCAGGGATTTTCTTGCTACCAGGTAATCCTGAGCCAACACAGCCAGTCCTGAACACTCTCCTATTTGCTTCAGTAGATGGGGTACAGCAAAAGCACATAGCTACAAAATTGTTTTCTGGAGCAAAAGCACGTTAGAACAGACCAGAGATGGTCTCTGCAATAAAGCCCAAACTGATTTCCAACAGCCCCAGAGAGCAGAGTCCAAAAATGGCTTAGCCCTGCCTCCTGCCCACCCAGCTTGTTTAAAGCAAATATTTTGGCAGCCAAGGCTTTCTCTTACAGGATATAATTTGGCAGTTGGATTAGATGGTTGCTGTATTTCCCTTCCAACTATTCTATTCTGTTCCTTTCCGTTCCATTCCTATAGAATGTTTACACCTGTTAACAATACTGTATTTACACATCTATAACCAAATGAGATTAGAGAAGATTATTACTGGTGCTAGTCAATATGTAATCCATTGGAAAAAGTCTTTCACCTTTATTGTCATTTTTGCCATTTGCTTCTGTTACTTTTTCTAGCGTCATTTCTTATGTGTCTTGTTTCACCATTCTGTTAGGTATATAATTAGCTATATCTCATTAAAAAAAAAAAAAAATTCAAGATTTTGACCTTCGCTCAGCTTCAGGACATGACCAAAACTCTGAATCATTCCAAAAAAAGATTTTTATTCAGACATGGCAATATTCCTTTGCTCTTTATGTGAACTAGCATCATTAGCACAAATCTAAAGGAGCTCGATCTTTTTAAAACCATTGAAAGTGTGAGTAGAATAGCTATGATGCAATTATCTTAATTAAAGTTAATTAGCACATATTTATGCAAGGTAAAAAGGCCATGGCAAAGGGAGAATACAGTGGAGACACAAGAAGCAAAAGTTCACATCCTCTTAGATGGTGTGTAAGCTGCTGCACCTTCCTACAAGTTACCGGAGTTACGCACCTTAACGCCAACCCAGGCTGAGGTTTGTGTCTCTTATAGAAGGATCTGGAGTGTCTGATTCCTTATCTATTAGTATTTGTGTAACGAGTTTCCCAGTCTTTCATAAATTAATATTTATTTGTGTGAGAATATTCGGATATTCTGAAGTGTTTTATTCACACAATTAAAATGGAAATAATGGTATGATTTGACCAGCTAGAAAGAACAGGTGATTACTAAAGGTGGAAGGTTTGAAGCTAGTGTATTGGCATAAAAAGCATTTACCTGTGCCCTTTTCAGGCAGTTACAAGTGTGAATATATATGTCATAACTGGGATCATCCCTCTGTAATTCAGAAGCAGAAAAGTGCATTAGATTTACAGGGAACGGCGTAGAAATAGCTGGATAAAACTAATGTGTATATGAATATATATGGTGATAACTTTCTCTTGCTGTTGGCAAATGAAAGTAAATTTGACTTGAACTTCTCAAAGAGGAGGAATTTGAAGAGATTGCTTCATTTTATAAAGAGTTTGTGCACACAGGCACACACACATATTTTTTGGCAATTTCTCCTGAGCTGTTTCCATATTCTGTCTGGAAGGGTTCAAGCCATAATTGTTTTCTCTCTTTTTTTTTTTTTTTTTTTTTTTNTTTTTGTGCTGCTGTATTGTAGTTTGTTAACTCAAAATTTAAAAAGATTTGCTGTAGCTGAGTGTGGTTGTAGTAAGGCAGCACAGTATAGCAAATATCTAAGATGCATTTGCAGCAAATGCTTTGAAAATACACTGAACATGTGAAAGAGCATGAATATGACCGGGGAGAAATGTTGGTTGAGCTGGAAAGCCTTCAGGGAAAATATCCGACGTGTTGTGCCACCCTGCCCATTGCAAAAGCAAAGAGTTTATTTATGAACCTTGCTTTTTTCTGACAAAAACAATTTAATAGAATCGAGAGAAGTAAATGTAAACCTGTGTAATCAGAAGCTACCTATTCTGATAGTCTTCCCTTCAATGGTGGTCATCCAACAGCTTTAGCAACCTCCCAAGTTATCTGCCCAAAACTAAACCCAGCACTGATGATTTTTAAACACATTTTGAAAAACATCAGCCAAACTAGGGTTTGATTTCTTTTTTGATAAGCCAGGAACATTATTTAGTGGATTTTCAAGAGAGCTTGACTTGGAAATTTCAGATTGGTGACAGGAAAAAAAAATAGACAAAAAAAAAAAAAGAATACAGCCGTAATGGTGGATTCTTAAGCTTTACATGGAACAGAGAACCAGGATTCTGGATTGAGTGTCTGACCATGGTGGGGAGAGGGAAGGGCAGAGATACACATGTGGAAAAAGTTGAGTTGAGAGGCAAAGTTGTTGAAATGATCAGAATGGAAAGGACCCAGACAATTAGACAAGAGAAATATTTCTGTACTGAAATACGCACTTTCTTTCAGTAAGATAAAAGTATCTAAGTAACAGAAGTCTGCAGCATGGCTCTTGGACCATTACAGACATTAATTCACACGTATATCTCAGTGTAAAATCTCACGCAGCTTTCTATTGCAGGAGCTCACCATGTGAACAAAATGAGTCTTTGCTGGCACCGTGCACTTAATTACTGAAACGAAGGTGCTGCAGTTTGATCCTGGGATTATTATGGGCTTGCCACCGGGAACTCAAGTTACTGGGTGTCACTCTGGCTTGTTGACTTCTAACACACTCCTCAATTAAGCTGTGCATGCCCCCAGATTAAATAGCAATTCATAGTTACTATAAACTGATTTGTACCCAGGGTGTGGTTGGAGCTGCCAAATGAAATGTCAGAGGGGAATGTCTTCTTAACTTAGAATATTTCTTTAAAAATTGTCTTAGCATTTATAAACATTTGGTGAGTAAACTTCAGACATTTTTGCAGTCTTTTCTTTATGAAATATGGAAGAATCTTGGTGATTTATCATTCTCTGAATTTTATTGTACTGCCTTTTTTGTGTATTTAGGATCAGTTAATATGATTCGTACAGCAGACCAGAGGGTAATTTAAAATTTAATATATTGCAGTCAGGCAGTGCCAGTGCATTATTTCTGTCTGTGGAAAGGTAGCAGTTCTCTGACTGACTGACTATGACAAAAAGGAAAAATCATATCCCCCAAGATGCATCACAAAAAGACATAAATTGTCCATAAATATGTCAGTTTATTACGACATCACAGGATTTGCCAAATGTCCGTGTGTTGCAGGTATCTGCAGGCGTTAGTGATTCCAGATCAGTCACCTGGAACTAATGGGCAACGATCCCAGCTGGCTTCTGAGTCCAACGCACAGAGGAACCCGGAGTGACGTGTAAACCTCTGGCCGTTCAGAAAGGAACTGAAGAGGATGCCACCCTTACAAATCAGGATATTAGGGTCCAGTTCTCCACTTGGCCCCAGACTTTCTGCATGCTGCTCTGGTCCCTCGTGTGCCAGGCACCTGCTTGTGTCCCACACCTCTCCCCCTCCCCTGTCCGAAGGGAGCCTGCCTGGGTGCGAATCCTTCTGAAACACTTTCGAGTGATGGAGCTCCAATCTCTGCTGAGCTTTCCAGGTAATATAAGTAATACTATTAATATTTACTAATCATAATAACCAAAGCTTAAGTCCCAAGAGCGGGGCGGTGAGAGGCTCAGCTCTGCTGTACGCTGCCGGTGAGCTCGTCTCCACCTTTATCCCCACCGTGTTTGATGAAGAGCCTCCCAGCATGGGGCACGCAGTCTGTTAAGCTGTTTTACAAGAGTGAGTGGCGTGTTCATAAAGGCGATTAAGCAAGGTACAAGTATCGGGAAAGCAAGGATTTGGTGGTGCGCTTCGTTAGCACTCACGCAACATAGCTGAGAGTGCAAGTGGCACCTTTGAATTAAACCGTAGAAAAGGGGATTATGACAAAGCTATTCCTCAAAGTGAATCTTGAGATTATAAAATAGACTAGGTGCTAAATATATAAACATGTTAATGACTGACCATTAGCTCACCTTGTTAAAGACATGGAAAGCAATTTATGCAGTGTAAAGAATAATGCAACCTAAATTTTCCTTCTCAGCAATCGTTACGTAAATTTAATTTTGTTGTCCTTTTTGCAGTAAAGTTCAAACTTAGATGATTCAGGAGTGGAGTCTCTCTACATCTGTAAATGGTATATTTATAATGAAGCTTTTGAAGTTTTATTGATTTTTACCAGCTGTAGATATGACTCTGATTTTTAGAATAAAAGGCAAGTGGCTTAATGACAGCTTTGCTAGTACCTGTTAACAATAAGCTGGAATCTGGCCCTGATCCCAAACCTTCTTCTCAACAAATGCAAACGCAGCATCTTCAGATATTCTCGTTTTACTTGATGCATAGGTAAGAGTTTTGGAAACAGCATTACAGTTTTGGTACTCATTAATTGTACTGAATATTTTGGACCCTTTCTACTTAAACTCTATAGACTGTGTGTTGGTTTTGAAAACATTTGAACAAAACATTCGGGGTAACGGATCTTGCTGTGTGGGTGTAGATCGTTTATTCAGGAAGCCCAGCAGCCACCTGCAGCAATCATCCTTCATAATCACAACTAGCCAAGTGTACATCAGTGTGTACTGTTTGTTATAAAATTCCTGTTTTATTGTCACAAATAAACTCAGGGGTCAAACTCTGCATTAAAGACACGAGTAAAGTGGATTTGAAGCTTAGGTTACTCTCTCTCTGCAAACATAAAATGCTGGACTGTAAAAATATCTGATTCACTTGCTAAGTGACTCAGCAGGATGCTGCCTGCACATGTACACAGTACTGAACAAAGGAACTCAGGAAAAATATGATAAGCAAGATGATGTGTCTGACAATAATAGTAGTGAATTATGTTATCATGATTATATAATAAAAATCTTTGTGCAAAAAACCCAGCACCTTAACAAGATGTTTTAAAGAAAATATATATATAATGCCATTGTTACGGTAATGGATGGGGAAGAACAGATATTTTATGTCAAATGATCTGTTTTAGCTTCTTGATTAGATTTTACCAGAGAGAAACTGAAATTAAGAATTGACTGCTATTATTCCACGTGAAATTGAGGAATATGAGGCTGTGCAAGCATCCTCTGATTACACAAGAAAGGTAGGATCCAGACACTAGCGCACAGGCAGGTACCATCACACTTTCCAACACCCCACCAGGTCTTTTTTGGAGGTGCCAGTATTTTAGAGCTGGAATATCCCAAGGATGAGGTCAGACCTACGAGCGCAGGGCATTTACTTTCCGCCAGAGCAGCCCGAGATGAGGAAATGTCAAAGGGAAACATCTCCCAGCCATATCTTGATCCCAGCATACCATGGAGGAAAACCTCAGCCTAAATCAGGCTGGTGAATGCAAATGATACTGCTTGGGTAGTGTCTTGGGTAGTGTCTCCTCTTCTCGCGTGAGCTCAGGCTGCTCCTGGCTGCACTGGTGCAACGGGAAAGGAATGGTGTGAAGGAAGGGAATTAAAGTCCTAAGTTCATTTTATGAAGTACAAGGAATTAAATCCCCAGTAGATTTTGACACTGCCTGAGAGTGTTCTGTAGAACTAAAAACCCCTAACAGAGTCTGGGGTGTAAACTTAAATAAAAAATACAAATGGCTGGATCTAAAGTTTTTAAAAGCCAGTATCCATAATATTTGAATATTTAACCTCTCCAAACTTTTAGAAAATTTTGTAGCAGATACACTACACCACTGTGTGACTATAAAGCTCAAAAAACCTCCTCAATAATGCATAAGAGTTATTGTAACTGATAGCCAGAGAGGTGACCTGCTCATACCAGGGTTCCTTGCTTCTGCGGTGTTGGACAAGATGTGATCATCTTGGAGATTCTTACTTTTCAGAGGAGAGCTAACCAGCTACAAAGGAGCAGTATGATTTCTCCTGCCATCTTTTCCTGATCTGGGACTTCTACAAGAAGTTATCCAAGACACTGATTACAGGGGATGGTGCAAGGATTTCTATATAAGAATGTGACAGCACACTACCTTAACCGAGTCCAAAAAAACCCAAATAAGAAAACCTGCAACACCTCTGGGTCCCAAAACTGTGTGTCCATCTGTATTGCAAAGTCGTTCTGCTCCACCTGCCAAGGTCAGGGGAGGTAAAATCCCCTTCTGTGCAGGCTCACCGAAGGAGGAACACACTGCTACCCGTGCTGTGCCGTGCGGGTGGAAAATAGGGGTAACGGCTCCGCAGCTAATGCAGGTGGTGCTAAACTTTCAGTTCCTTCTGGGGGTGACTTTCAGGCAAAATCCATTCTCTTTGCCAGATGTCCCAAAGATGTATTGGGAAAAATGTAGTGCCTTAGCACTGCTTTTCTCCCTGATGTAGGCTCCTCTTTGAATTCACTGAGTGGCTTCCTGGCCCCAGGCTTGCCTCTCTCAGTCTCTACATCCAAAAGAAGTCAGATGGAAGAAATTTCTTCCAGACCTAACTTGAAAAACAATCAGTTCTTTTAAACTGTTGCCTTCAAGATGGTTGCATACTCCTTATCGTATCTTGCTGTCTTCAGACCCAGTTACCTCCCTCAAAGTGAGCGACAGATCCAAGCAGATGTTTTCTTATCAAGAATTCATACCAGACGTATTTATTTTAAATTAGCATATCTCATTAACTGTCTCAAGGACACTGGCTGAATTCATCTTTTAATGAGTATCTCAGAAATCTAGCTTTTCAAAAGTGAAATATAACTGCAAATAGCTGTACTTTTAACCCTCTCACTTCCAGCAAGCAGCCGAGGATGGGGCTTTTCCAGCCAGCCTTTGTGAAAATCCACACTCCTCTTCCACCCGGTAATTTGGGGTCAGGATATACCAGCCGGTCTTGATCCATACGCGGGTGTAGGGCTGCCTGAACAGCAATCAGAGAAACCAGAGGGGAGGAGTGGCCACGTGCCCGGCACCGCACAGGAGAGGCTCAGGGCCAGCCCCATCCGCTGATGGGCTGCAAAACACCTTCTCCCTCCCTGGGACCCCATGGGGAGGACACCCTGCAGCAGGCAAGGGAATGCAATGACGAGCAGGCGTGCCTCCATTGCTGTCCGCTGCCTAGCCTACCCATACGTATATTTTTCTCTGGTTTTCTCATAATATTTTTCCCCTAAATAGCAGCACTAAAATTATTTTGGTACAATATTTAATCATTCAAAAGGAAACCACAGGCTGAATGTGATCTTTCAGTTGGATATGATCCAAAAATCCACATTTATTTGTTCTAATATATGAGTATTAGTGAAGGCAGAATGCCTCTGAGGCTTCATGGATTGCATTTTTTGGTACTTAAGAAAAGGCCTCAGCGAGCGTGTATGATGCTGTCTATCCATCTTCCATAGAAATGCATTCTGGTACAGTGCTTATTAAAGGGAATATGATTATACTAGAAACGTTATAACATCCCACTGACTGTGAGGTATGCAGAAAAGGGCTCTTCTTAAGAAATAGGCACATGAAGATGCTATTTTAGGGTGAGTTTCTGTGTGACATTGCGGCAATTGGCTATCTGCCGTACCGGCTCTGATGTGAGAGGTGAGATAACGGGATGGGTGCGGCCATTGATCTGAAAGTTACTCTAAGCCCTCTATAGCTTTTACTTCCCTGAGTGTATTTCTATCCTAAAAGCTGGTTAAGCAAGATCCAGAGAGGCTCCAGCTCCTTGTCTGCCTGTAGGAGATAACCGTGAACAAAACTGAAGGTGTAATGTGCATCCAGAGGGGCCTCGGTACAATGCACTTTGAACGGTGTATCGGGAGAGGTGTGGCTGGAAAATGGAACAGAACAAAGGGATGATGGGGCATGAGTGAATATTTAGAAAAGAAGAAAGACTCAAGGGCAAGGATGTTACAAGTGCAAAGAGATTTCAACTTCAAAGAAACCCACAAATATAAAATATGTAAGAAAGCAACCTGGAAATTCTGTTCACACCTGGGATGATTGATTTGTGAGACATTTCCAGCTCCTCAGCTGCAGTTATCCGTTCCAACGGCTCATTTGAATTTCACAGAATTTATGTTGAATCCAAGCAGCGTATTTCAAGGCGTTTGGGCCTTCAGTTCTGTGGGAGGTCAGAGTGGCTCAATCCATTTAGTGCAGCATCACAGCTCATGCCGATGTAGTTAAGGCTGTGCCAGCACTTCCATTACAAACCCCATTTTCCAGGGTTGAAACTTGTTGAGTCATTTAACAATACACCGTACTAAACAGCGGTGCTGGGGGAAAAAATCAATATTATAATTCAAAAAGTAAGTAAAAAGTACCTTTTGCTAATGAAAGCAACGATAGCTGTGCTTTCTGGAAGAAAATGAATAGCGCCTAAACAGCAGGGAAAACGTGTACTAACTCAAATATATTCATATTTATAAATAGCACACCTACATTTAACAGGATTGAAGCAGATGGAGGTAATACATAAAAACATTAACATTTCTGCAGCCAGGATATTCACAACAGCCAAAGAAACAGGCTCAGAGATCTCTCTCCTTGCTTCACGTTCCTTTAAATGCTAATGGAAATTGTGCAGATGCACTTGAAGAAGAACTCAGGGTCTCCAAAGGGATTGCATTATCTGCCTAAATACATATGCTTTTTTTTTTTCTTTTTTTTTTTTCCCTCTTCCTCTCTCTCAAGAGAGAGCTGTTTAGGTCTGCTCCTAGATAAAAACAACAAAATGCCTTAAGGTAGGGTGTTATTATGCAGAATCCGTCGCTGTGTTTATGCCATAATCCCATTAGGTTTTGAAGAACCTAACCCCTAGAGATTTCAAGAGAACAAAATCGTGGAGTTACAAGCATTTCTGTGAGAAACACTGGTTTGGTGGGCAAGGGAAAGTGGGTATTAAATAGCTTTAAATCTTATTGTTAAAAAAAGTAAATAAATATGGTCCTAAAGACACTAATCTTCTGGCAGGGAGCAGTGTATAGCAAGGAAGATAACAGTGGAAACCTCCAGGGGAGCACTAATCTCAGGTCAAACTAGCAGCATGCCTTGTGTTTTCATTTGTTAATTGGGTGATAAGTGAATTTTGGTAATGCAATTATGTGCTGGGTTTGATGTCACTGTGTTGCTTTCTTCAGCCTGGTTAGAGGGGGCACAAGCTGAAAATCTAAGCCATTGCAGGGAGTTCTGTCCAAACTTCTCCGAAAGGAAAGGTTTTTAGCCCGGACTGGAATCACATATTTAGGGATCCTTCAGCCACAGCTATCCCTTGAAAAGTCTTGTACGATTGCAGCTACACATTTGCCATGCAAGGCAAACTCCAGCTCTTCTTTAAATATACGACTTGAGCGGATAGTGCAGCAATGGACATGAGAGCAGGTTTTGACTTATTTCCACTGCCTCTGCACTAGCAGTGTATATAAATCAAGAAGCAAAATCTCTTTGAAGCTTATACCTTGTCTCAAGCCTTGCACCATTCAGCCTGAACAATCTTTTCACCAAATGAAAGTTGCTGGAGTTTGGCTCATGGAGTTCAAGCTGCTGGACCTGGGCAGCACAGGGCCATGGTCCAGGGCTTGTAACGGTTCTCAGCTGGGAAAGGATGTGGTTATATCCATCCAGAATATATCTGGAGAAGTCCCAAATACAGCTCACTGTGCAGACACTGAATGCAGCAAGAGCTGGTGTCCCCAGACTCAGTGTTTCTTTCTCTAAAATGGGTTCTTGTCACTATCACTGGAGAGAATTATAAGGGACTGAGTTACAAACACGGCTTTTTTTAATCATGGAACTTTTGTAATAATTTTTAATAAGGTTTTGAATTCAATCCACATTACAGCAAGGAAAACACAACAAACTTTTTTTTTTTTCCAAATTCCACTTTTACCTGCTCATAAGCTGGATGCAATGAAACTAATTATTCTCTTCTTTTGACAAAATATTGGGGATGAAAAGGGAATTTACAAAATATTTCTTTAAAGAGAGCGTAAACTCTGTTTACCAGGAGTTAATTAGCCAAAGTTCGTATTTAAACATAATTTTATGCAATCCTACAAAAGTGAAGAAAAACATGCAAATCAGTCCCAACAAAGTGCAGTTTTAAAATCGAAGAACTATCCACCTGTCACCAATTAGGTCTGTATTTCTTCATGAGAAAGTGACGGCTGATTGTACTAACTTTACCCTTGTGGTGGTTGTCACTAATCTCCAGCATATTGTATGTGTCCTGCTTGTATGAATCCCATATCCCCTTCTGCCATAAATATTTTATAAAATATTCAAAGCCAGTCCACAGCCAAGTAATAACAAATGTCAAATGACACATTAGGAAGATTCATAGCGATTTTAAGTATGAATGGTATATAAAAGCCTAACTCATTTATTGTGGTCAGTGTTTAGGATTGATTTTAGCAAAGAAATGCTCAGCAATTAGTATCAGCACCTTTACTGCCAGTTTGTTATTAAAGTAGAATTAATAGAGATTACTCCGAGTACTTGGTAGAAGACTGGGCACACGATGGTCTATTCAGCCATGTGTGTGAGCCTAATTTCCAAAAGCCTAATTCATGGCTGCTCTAGTAAGTGGAAAGATAAATTTATTTTGGTGGGCTTTCCAACCCTCTATGCCTTTAATGAGTTTTCAAAGTCTCCATTCCTGAAGGCTAGGATACCTGTTGGTGTTTAAAGCCCTTCTTTGTCACTCTCTTCCTCTACAAAAAGTCAGGGTGTTTTTTTTGGGTTTTGGTTTTTTTTTGTAATGTACAATTTCAGACTTTGTTTCCTTTATAAATAAAGAAAATAAGAAATGTTAGGAATAATTAGACTTACATTTCTCCAAAAGTGTGTTTATTGAACTTGAATAGTGGTGGCTAGCCCAAAGGAGGGTGGGTGTCTGTGTGCAGGTGAGTAATGAGATGAGGATCATGTGTGAGGCATAAACACAAATTACTTGCCTGAAGAGCAGTAGAGGAAGGGGAGTAGCTTATAAAGAAGTTCCCTTGGGTGTGCTTGGGCTGGCTGAAGTGAGTGTGTTGCTGAAGATACAGACTTTGTTAGTGATGAGCTTCTGGAGACAAGTTCTTGGCCACACGTTGTGTCAAGGTGAGGCTCTTCAGGGACTGTTGACCACAGGTATGAAGTATGAGATCTACCGTATCTTTCACTCTTGAAATATCTACCTTTGAGTGGGGAAAAACCCTTTGACTTAAGGTTTATATAAATGTTGGTTAAGTTATGTTTGTGATTATAAAGCATGAGTAAGAGAAGCAATGAGATGATGACAATGGAAAGTGGAGATGCTGCTTTTTAACCTGGGTAAAATGGCTTGTCACCAGACTGTGACATCTCCTTTGCCTCTTCTGTTCCTCAGTCTCTTTGTTTAATATTGCATTTGCGTATTTTGTGGTTAAATGAAGCTAAATGCATAGGGAGTGTTACGAACTTTCTCCTTTGTTTTAGCATAGCTGTTACGTATTTATACACTTTTGTTGAATTTTGGTTTTTTTTGTGCACCTTTATGGATGGTTATGTACCCTGTGCAGGGCCAGGCCCCTGTCTGCAGCCTGTCAGTTTACTCTTACTACCTTGAAAATATACAGAGTGACTATCTAAAGTGGTGTAAAGATTTGTTCTTAATTACTTTGGCTTCTTTTTGCATTGTATCTTACATTCCTCACATAAATCATCATGCATCAAATGACTTGCTAGAATAATAGAAAATGTTCTACTCTACGTTATCTCTAATATTACAAAAATGAGACTTTTAAAAAGCCTCAAAACTCTACTTGATTTTGCTTGGGTTAGGATTTACCCCATGAGATGTTCAAGGGATGGGGTGAGCAGAGCAGGTTGTTAGGAGCCAGGATAACTCCTGGTACTGCCGAAAGCTGAGGCAGATGAGCTCTGCCCTTTAACCTGAGAGTGAGCTGGGAGGTGACAGTCCTCTGCTCCTTACCTAATCCTCCACCTGCCGTTACCTCCTGCCTTGTAGGCTTGCAGCAGTGAATGTGGCCCGGCTCACCCAAGGCTGTATTAATTCAAACTGCCATCAATTACAGGGTGGAGTCAGGCGAGGAGACAAGGGCAGTAACCTCTTAGATTTCCCCGTCACGAGTCAGCAGAGCTCTTCTAATGAACTCCCTTTGTCAACGCAGACAAATTATTTCAGCTCTCTGGGCTGAAGGAGGTGGTGTAAGGCAGCACAGTTCTCTGGGGGTCAGTGGCATCCTTTGTTTTCAGGAGATAGCCCCAACCCTTCACTGTCCTTGGGAGAGGATTCATTGTTAATGTGAGGTACTCTGGAGACTGGCTAACTGAAGGAGTATGAACAATTTAAGGCAAATTATCAGCAAACTGTGATAAAACTGAACAGAGGAGTAGGGTTTGTCTGAAACTCATGAGAAGGTAATAAACTGCAGACAGCACCGGTCCAACTCAGGGAATGCTTTCTGCCTTAGGAGCCACTTTTAAGGCTCTTTGTAGAATAATGTTTAAACCAAATATGAAAGAGGCTTGGAGGCTCCTGTTAGCCCAGAACTGACGCACGTTTTTACAAATATACTCCTATTTGTAAATATAACAAAATATTTTGGCCTGTAATTCTGTGTAATTGTTTTTCCAAATATTTACTGTTCAGCGGGTACAAAACAGTTACAGTCGCAGCAAAATACAAACATGCGGTTTGCTTCTGTGGGTTTTGCCTTTGGACAGCAGCAAACTTCAAGTCCTTTCCCAGCCTTTTGCTCACTGGTTGACTGAGAGGCTCTTTAGCTGGTGACACGAGCGTCCAGACGCCCATTGAAACGATTCTGAAAAACAGTGGTGATTTGAGGAGGGTGCTTTGACTGACTGACACTTTTACAACCAAGGGCCATCTGAGGAGCTGATTTATATGAAGTGTGAATGTTGTAGTGTTACAGCCTTGTCACCCTGTAATTGCAAGTACAGCTCTGTTTTATGTCGCCTCTTAACTGCATGTTTCTCCCAGCTATGCTGCTATTAGCTAGGCAAGTGTCAGCCTGATCTGCCAGCAGCCTCCATCTCTATTTCTGGTGTTTATTCACCTAGCTGTTGTAATTTTTGCTCACATGAGCTGTACCACTTTGTGTAGCTGTTCCTGCTGGTATTCCAACCAGCTATGTGCAACGCATTAAGAATGTTCTATGTAATATAAATTGCTGATTAGGTTTCTTAATAGGAGTGCTTGGATTGAGTGGCATCTGGCATATCAAACATCCTTATTGTGGGTGTTTCTGCTCTAAGGGTGCTCAGCCCTTGGGCACCACATGCTGGGTCCCGTCGGGCTGCCCTGGTGCTGTGCTCAGAGCCACCAGTGCTTCCACGCACAGATCAGCCTCCAAAAGGTATACACAGCTCTCTCTAGATTAAATGGGGACTGTATTCATGCATCCAGCTGATTCCTAGAGAAAATCAAGACTTATTTAGTGATTAGCCTTTCTAGTTTGTAAAGTAAGAGTTTAGAATTGTTCAATGTGAGAGGGAAACTGGCACTAGAGGCAGTGTGTTTGCACTGTGGGGATCTAACGCTTCTCACTTAAAGGTCCTGTTTTCAGCCCCTGATAGCTTTTTGGATATAAATTCTAGTGGACTTTCACTTGGCTGGATACTTGCTGCACTTGCATATTCCCATTTTAGGAGTATTTAATAAAAATATTTCAGCCCTTACTGGAAATGAGTTCAGGAGATACTACAACTTGGTCTGTGTTAAATAAGCACATCTCTGTGAAATAGTTTGCTGCATGCTTTGGAGGAGAGATTGGAATCTGGCAACTAAATGTCACCTCTATCAAAAGTGTGTGTTTGGATTTTGTTTCTGGGGGAAAAAAAACCCTCAGTCCACATGATACATGTTAGTTTGGTAGATAAATTTTGCTGATCTCACAATATGTCACAATCTGACTACAGAAATAACCTTTCCGGAACAGTAAATAATAAACTAAGCATGCTTAAATCATAATTTATTGTTATATGTCCCATGAGGGATGAGCTAAGGTAAAAGTGCCAACCTCTGATACTTCTTAGTACTTCAGTTCTTGACCACTTCTAATGCTGTTAGCCTCCCTTTAGTGCAGCATAATCGTCATAAGCTGCACCTGAGTGACAGAGACAGTTTGTTTGCTAAGCTTTCTGTGTAAAATTTAAGAAAAAATAGCCAGAAATTTTTCTTTGTTTTTTTTTTTTCCTCCCCCTCTGCATTCTGATAGTGGGTTGCAGCTATGCAGGACTTAAGGAGGGGAGGCATCCTGTCTGCATCTGGAATCAACGGGAAAATGCTTTTGCTGAGGGCATCATCAGATGGTAGGGCTTTTAGGATGCATGTATGTTGTTTGCTAAAAAAAAAAAAAAATCAAGATCTCTGAAAGTTTCTTGGTTAAATACGTTGTGCTTTCTTTCTGTGATAAGTCACTAGTTTGTTTCTTTTGACTAAAACATCCAAAATGCTTGTATAAGTAATAAAGTTCAGCTTGGCTGATAGAGTGCATCTTCAGGCTTGGAATACTTTAGTGATGTTTCAGAGCAGCAAAGTGCTCTGGTCTGGGATTTCTTTCTCCCGCCCCCCACCTCTCTTCCTAACCCCAGAAAAATCTTCCCATTTTTCATTTTACAGAAATAATATCCATTTTCTGGCTATTTCTGGTGCTTACCTCTCAGCTCCCATTCTCTGCCCCCTGACAGGGTGATTTTTCTGATTTTCCTGCTCCCTTTGATTCACCTATTGTTCCAGCTCCCTGCAAGGCAAGAGACATTCAGGAGATAGTGTTCTGGGAGGCATGAATTTCAAGCAGTTTTTCTTAAGTTATGTGCCTGAGGTTGCATTGCACAGGAAAGTAATTGGTATAAAGATATTGCTCTTGCTGTCCGTTCCTCGTGTAGGCAGATTTTTACTCCACAAAATCTCCAAATCGATAGGATGTGAATCATGGTTTTTTATGTGAAAGGCAAATGAAGGGTTTGGTCCAAGACAGCTTACTGAAGAACTCCATTTTCACTGCTTTTTTTTTTTGCTCACTTTTTCTCTCCCCTTTTTGCTGCTGTGCAGTATGATGGGGATAAGCAAGAGTTTGCTCTGAGGGCTGGGCTGTGTGTGCAGCAGAGTGGCTCGAATGGTCTTGCAGAGTGTCCTGTCTCTGGAAACTGCCGAAAAGCACTAATTTAAGTAGCCAGAGATATTATTCTGAGATACTGTGGAGCTCACTCCCAGATTGCTAAGGATACCACAGGGCTTAGCAGGCACTCAGCATCTCAAAATCAGTCACCCATCTCAGGACAGTGTGACAAGCAGCACAAACTTTTTTTAGATTTAGTAGTTGTTGTTCTTTTACTCAATCATGAGTTAATTACAATTAGCCATTTCAATCTACTGCTTAATTTAAACACTAGGTTGCTTTCCAGTTTAAAGCAATATTCAAAATCAACTTTAATTCTTTGGATGCTTCTGGGTAAAAAAAAAATAATATTGAAAGGTATAGCAGATATCTTCAAGGGTTTAATGTTATCATTGGTAAATGTCAGGTACACAGATGATATTACAACCCCTTTGCTTTCTGCAGACACGTGTGCTATTGATTGTTTCATCGATGGCTGGTTCCTGGCTGAGTTTCATTATACTGCACAGCAGAGGGTTGTTTGTGTTTTGTTGGCTATGTTTGACCTGTGATTTGGGGTATGATTTGACCTATGATAAATAGTGGAGAAAGTGATTTAAAAATGAAAAAGCAGGAACTCCTGAAATAACAAATAACTTTTTACTTTTGCCACTCTTCGGAAGAGACTAGTGAAATGTGTATGCAGCTCTGGTATGGCCGTGTCAGCCTGTGTTGGATTAAAGGCTGGATATACTGGAAAGACTTAAATTTTTAATCACTTTATTAAATTAAGGAATCCGAACAGAGTAGATAGCATCAGAAACCAAACAGGGTACCAAACCTGTTCAGCTTGCCTGGCCACTAGCCCAACGTTATCACTTGCTGGTTCTCATGCGTTCTCTAGACTGGACAGCCCCTGTCACAACCATGTGTTCCCCAGGATCACCTCCCTTAGCTCAGCACAAAGTGCATACAGGCTTGGGGATAGCCTCTTCTCAGCACAGCCTCCTGATGCAAAACTGGGCTGGGGATGGAGAAGCTTGTATTGCCTGTGCCTGTTCTCCCCTCCCTTCCTACCTGCTCGTTTAGAAGTTACAGGACAGAGCCACATCTCCAACAGTCATGCAGTTTTTAGAAGTGCAGATTTTCTTGTAAAGGAAAATAAGTAGAGAAAATCGACTTGAATGTAATCATTTAAACCTCTACACTTACGTTTTCTTCTAAATAGCTCTAATTCTTACAGCAAGACAAATAAATCAGAAGTCTTTCTTTCCTTTCGATAAGTTAAAAATATTATCAGTCTGGCAGTATTTTGAGTGATGCTGCATTATCTGACTTTTTACTTAAGTGGTGTTACAATGTCAGCAGAGTAGTTTTTAGAGAATTTCTCTTTAACAGCACTGCAGCCTCTCATCTTGAAGTGACATTATAGAACACCGAGCAAGAAATTCATCAATATAAGTAGGTACCATTTTCTGAAAGGATAGTACCTGCTCTTACCTTGAGAACTTTTAATCATTCATCTCCCCCATTCAAACTTCCTATCACTTAATTAATCTTCCCAGTTTCACTGAAACCTCAATGATTCCTGAGTAAATGCTGAAATAAGGGCAGCTTTGATGTTTGAAAACTGTAATAGAAGAAGGCAGGTGATGCTACTGACTTCAGAAAATATTTGAAGGGTCTGTCTCAGGTGGCTGGGGCTGCAGCAGCTCTCCCAAGGGACTACTGCCAAGCTACAACAGGAGATGCCGGCACTGCTGTAAACAGTGCTGCTCTGTGAGGAAAATGGGAGTAGAGATAGTTTAATTATCCCCTGGAGTCACAATTTAGAGGAATAGCTGCTGATATTAATGGGGACAGCAGTACACAGAGGAGGGCTGTTGCAGGCTTGTTCCCTCCCCTCTTGCCTCCTTTTGTTCTTTATCATTTGAATTTCTACCGGAGCACCAGAATAACATCATCTCCTGCAGGCATTGCTTTCCCTTTTATTTGTTTTCATATTTGTGGTTTTATTTGTGATTATAGTGGTGGGGTTTTTTTCAGTATGTTCTCATGTAGCAAAGACATAAAAAAGATGACAGGTTGTAATGAAAGCCCATTGCATTTAATGCATTTGTTTAAATCAGTCATGCTTTGCACAGTGGTGCTGCCATCAGGCACCACGGGCAGTTTTTGGGAGGGATGCGTGGCAGAGGTGGGCATCAGCCTGTGATCCCATGGCTGTGGCAGTCCAGGGACTGGGCTGGTGAGCTTGGACCAGGGGCGAGGTTGGTGCAGAACCGTACCGTCCTCTTACCAAAGGAGGGGCTGTAGGTTTCCAGCTGAAGCATACAGTTCCCTTTCTGCTGGAAGGGAGCAGAGGCCAGGCCATGGGCTGGACCTCATCTGGAGAAAATGGGAAAATCTTTTTCCTCCTGGACTCTAGCAGATATGCTGCCTCCAGCTCATTAATTCTCAGCATGTTGAGCAGGTACACTGATGCAATACATAAAATACTTTTTATTTTACGCTTTCCTGTTGGTGCAGTAATAAGAACAATACATTAAAACTGCTGCTTAAGAAATGGGGATGACTTCTCTGGAAGCAAGTTAGAGTATGGATGCTGTCCAGACGGGAGCTAAAGAAGGCCTGTTTAGCCAGCAACAGGGAAACAGTTGCTGTTCCCAAAGAATTATTTCTCCACTTGTTAGTGGAATGCTAATTCCTCTAATGTCATGTATAATAACGCTTACGCTGAACTACAAATTATCTGAGATGAATCCTTCCCCCCCCC
>VZTO01007313.1:52736-66052 GCA_013400615.1 Syrrhaptes paradoxus | reverse complement strand
TGTGAATTGCCTTGAGATGTTTTGGGTAAAAAGATACACAGAGGAAACCACATCATATTTGAATCTTCTATTGGTCCTACAAAATCCTATAAGTAGAACATACAATTTGGAATGAAGCGTATGGGCAACTCACCTGTAATGAAGTACAGCGACACACCTCACATGTGGACCACACTTGTGCCCTGTGTCAGCAGTGAGCACTTTTTTTTTTTTCCCTAAGCTTCTGTGGAACTATCTGTGGGGCTTGCAGCTGGGTGTTTTTAAATAAAAATACAGCCTGAGATGCATTAAAATGTTTTCCATAAGAGACTGGATGTATGTGTACGGTGCACGGTGTAAGCTGCTTTCTGGTCTCTTTGTTCTTTGCCAGGAATCCATATGATAATTTGCAACAGTTAATACCAGAGCTTTACCTATGCCTTGACCAAGATGGTGACAGTACACATGAACATATGGCTAAAGAGGTGAGAAGTGAATGCACCACCTTGATTTTGCTGAACTTGAAAGAGGTTATGAACAACAAGGTTGCGATTCTCGTTATGTATGAGACCCAGACAGAATTTATTCAGCAGGAAAGCACTATCAGAGCCCGGAGATGAACACGTTGGTCTGCAAGATCACCTTTCTCACTTTTACTGACATTGACTGATGGAAAAAAAAGATAGAGCTTACAGAGCAGCTGATATTACAAGATCTGTAAGCACACATATAACTTTGATATGCTTATCTCAAGTCAAATCCCATCTTTGGACCACAGTGGTCACTGCAGCAGAAAGAAGGGCTGTATTTGTCTAGAATGAATGGACTTGACAGGCAGAGGAAATCTATCTGGTGATATTTGCCATCAGTGGCCTGTAGGACTGTGTGGGGCACCATGGCATTGATATATTCTCTAAAGAAGGCAGTATATGCATCTTGTCGGTTTATTGGATTCAAGAGACAAGGGTAATTCAGAGACACTTTAGTTTTCTCTGCTGTAAGGGGTTTTAAAGAGCCTATCTGAAATCTGGCATAATTTTTGATGTGCATTATTCTGGGGAGGGAGTAGAAAGAGATGTCTGATCTGGTATGCTTTATTGTGAGAAATATAGGGACTTAAATTTCAAAATGAGCAAAAAGTGGATTATGGGGTGGTAAAAATAAACATAAATAATATGGGTAGGCTGCTGTTACTGTTTCTGTCACTCCCATTTCATTTTCAAAAGACTTGCATTCTCTCTGTGTTTTGTCTTCCCTCTTCTGGAAGTCTTAACACATCACTTGTCTCTGGATCCAATCCTGTAAAGATCTAAAAAATGATTATGCATGTAGAATTTCTTTTCTTATGGTTCAAATATAACAATCCACAAAATCTATTCCCAAAAGAGATCACACAACTGGGACACATCAGGATGCATTTAAAATAAATATGGGGGAAAACTCCTTTGCATTGAGGAGAAGAAAACAATTCACATAGTAAAAGATTTCAGGTGTTATTAGAGTTTCCACAGACTGCACTTGTTTTTGTTTTGTTTTTCCCAGTCAGTTCTATTTTGTGAATCCTGGAAACACTTCTGAGACAGACTTGCTGCATCTAAAGATTACCTTCTATTAAATGTACGGGTGGCTACTCTTTGCTAACAGGGATGGTAATAAACAATTTTACTTCTCCCTAGGGAGTTTAATTTCTCTATTTATTTATTGTGCAAGGAATTTGTATTTTAGTGGCTTCATTATAAATCCAGGACTGTTTGAACAATCCATGCTGATTAAATGAAAGACTGGGAAACCTATTAGCATAACTGGCATATATTAGTCGTGAGACTGTTTTGGCTTTAGGATCCTGGATACGTCTTGTTTGAGGTGATCTAATAGGAGAAATCTTTCCTTCTGTAAAGCTGATGTCAGATAAGATTAAATCAGTGCATAGGCTAATGAGGTTGAAGAACTATGGCCAAGCTTAAAACCAGGTCATAAATAAACCTCTGTCCCTCTTTAAAAACTCTCCTTGCAGAGCAGTTGTAGAATTGTGATAATTCTTTTTTGTTACCTCCTATGTTGGATTTTGCTACCACCTGCCACCATCAAGTAGTAGACACTTTATTTTTTTTTTTTTTTTCAGTAGGAGAGATCTGTTCATGATTTCCTTCACACTTATCCTTCATTAAGAAAAGTTCCATGACTGGTACATATTATTTAATCCCTCCCACTTTGCACATCCACCTGTATTCACCTTTTTGTTGACGTCAGCATAGCCATGACGGGAAAACTGTTGTCTTGGGTAAGGAGTACTAATGGTTCCTTCAACTTGTCACTTGGATAGCTCTTCTTCACCCACAGTCTTCAAAGCCGCAGAAGTATGTAATTGTTAGGACTTTTGAAAACCAAACTGTTCTCCTGAATAGGGTCTTTGAGAATAACTTGTCAACTATCAATTTCCAGAGCTAACTGAAACCAACATTTCAGGGATTTCTGCGATCACTGCTGGGGCAATGAAGGATAGACTTGGTTTCTGCAGACTCTTACTGGAAAATGCAGAGCTTGAGGATGAATGTTAACATTTTGCTTGCTGATGGTAAAACAAGTCTTTGCAAGAGAATGGAGTTACATTCCAGAAAGCATACCCTTCAGCCTCTGAGACTTATTTGCAAGCTTGCAGTATGACAAAACAAATTTGGTTGGTGAGGAATTCATAGGCAGGTTCTGCAGCATAACTTCTTTTAAAAAGCACTTCTCTCTCCTTACTGTCCTTAACTCTTAACACATGTGGGCAGCCCATCTTTAGTTAGATCAAAATCATTGTCTGATTTTTTTCTTCTTTCTTCTGTCTCCAGAGTTACTGGCTGGCAGCCTGCCTCTGGTCCCTTGTGCTCTGGGTTGAAGTTCAAGAGTGCCCTAGAGCTACTTAGCTGAATTAATGACGTTCAACATTACCTGCAGTTTGAGTGCGAGAGAGGAAATTTTCCATGATGATGTATACCAAGCAAACTCTGTTCTTTTGTAAGTGCCCCATTATTATCTTAATTAAATGGTTATAAAATCCCAGCTTTAACAAAAAAAAGTACCCCCTTACTGTAACTTAAAGATTAGTCCTTCTTTATATCCCTATTACTGGGAAATGCTCAAGAACTCGCCTGTTACTGACCTTGTAGGCTCATAATGTGGTACTTCTCATGACTCAAGGGAAAAAGTGTAAGCAGTGAGCCAAGGAAGGAAATGGTTCTGTCCTATTTTAGCATATTCTTCTTCTCTGTGTGAGGTGATGACATTGTACTTTTTCAGTATGACAGGTTATGCACTCGAGAGGGGTGCCAGATGTCAATCTTGGTGTCATTCAGAAATGACATACCTTTTAAAATGTAGGAAAAAAAAAGTAAAAAGAGAGAGAGAGATAACTGAGAGGTTTAAAATACATGACATTCAATGCAATGGCAATGCATGATTAGCAAGCCAAAATTTCAATAAGAAACAAAGTCCCAGCTTTAGAAAAAATATAAGTCTATCATGGGAATTCTGATCTGTAGTCTTTGCATAGACATTAGTGACAGTATGGTAGTCTTGCTCAGATAATACCGCTGGCAAGTTATTCTACCTCGGCTGACAACAAAGAATTGTGACATCTACATCTGCCTGCTTTTTCAAAAAAAGTTATGTGTGTATCACCCTATGCCAACATCAGAGGAAAGGCTAGTAGCTGTTGGGGCCTTCGGAGTTTTGGGAGATTGTGGGCAGGGAGTTACTGTTTTCCTCCCTGAAGAGAAGGGGTTTTAAGAGTCTTCAAAGCCTATGACTCTATTTTTTTATCTTTCATTTTTTTAATTCTGTTGAGGTCCTTTGTACCAGACTTCCATGTTGGGAGCTGTAAAACCAGTGATGAAATGGGTTGATGGAAGGTACTAAACCAGACCATTACTTCTTGGAGCATACAGCCTGTTAACAGTTTATGTGATACCAATTTCAAGATGCAGATCTTTCACAGAATTCTAAGTTTCCTCCTGGCCACCTTGTAAACATTCACAAAAGGAAGGAGTTTCTTTCAAAAAGACTGCTTCCATTTGCCGCAGGAATTTAAATAGCCTCATCACACAAAGATATCAACAAATCAGTAATGAAATAATAAGAAAATATCTCTGAATAGGATCTTTTAGCACCATCTAAATTCTGTCCTGACAAGATTCTCCATCTTATCCCATCTATGAATGAAAAATGTCTTTGTCCTCGGAAGAATGGGAATCACTCCCCTGTGGTTTGAGATTGATCATACAGTGCTTTTGATACATGAAAAATTAATCCTTCAAGACTTGTTGTCACAGTACATTATAAATATTCTGCATAAGTTTCATGAAGATGAAGATCATAATGAAGATGTTTGTCTATGACACCTGTGGAATGACTTAATGTGCAGCGTTTGCTCACTGTTGCATTTGGTTGTATATGATCCTTGGTTCCACAGTGCAAAAATTGCTATCTTGGGATACAGGACAGTAGACCACCTGGTCTAATAACTTACCTGTAGCAATGGATTATTTCATTGTCCTATCTTGTTCATGAAACACCTGAGATGCAGTTAGGATGTGAGAGGCCTTCAAATCCCGACATTGAGAATAACTGACTGAAATATGTTGGTGGTATCACAAGTCATTCTTTTCAACCTTTTTGGTCTTCCTATGTACTTGAGCTAAGCTACCCCTTAGCTACCATTGCTGGAGCGCTCTTTTCTTCCTTGTGCAGCCGTTCTGCCACATGACTGCAGCTAAACAGTACTGATCCCAGCTACCTAACACACGTAAGAAAAGGCTATTCAGTGTATGTATTTATTTGTACAATTTGTAGAGCTATTAATGAGTCACTTATTTCCATGGGAAAAATATTTCCCATTAAAAATTCCAGTCAAATCTAAGGATTTTTTTTTCTTAAGGCCTAATTGTTCTTTGATTGAGTCCTTTTAATAAGAGCATTAACAATGGACTGAGCAAGGATAGTACAGAACTTCAAACAGAGAACTGAGACTACACAACTTAAGCTGGCAGTTGTTAAATGGCCAGGTTGTCTCAAAATAGTCTGTAGCTCTTCAAATGAGAAAAATCTAGAAAGAAAAACTTCTATCCAACTTTAGATTCTTTCTTACAAAGCTGTAGAAGTCATGGATGCAAGACACCTCAGAGAAAGAACTAGAAAAGGAAATTGGGCTTTTATTTGGGTAACAAAAAGTATCACAATGAAATGTAACAATATGATCAACATATTAATCAGATATGTCACAGATTGACTGTGTCCCTGAAACTTTTTGAGATGGTGGAGTAGACTTTGGATCTGACACAACAGGTCTGGTTTTGTCCTCCACCAACTCTTCTTGTAAGACCTTTTAGGAAAGCCACCTGTAACTTATTGGTGCTTTGGATCTAAATCTTCATCAGTGCTAAGACTGATCAGTTACATTTTTCCATTTCTGAGAATGTTAATCAAAACTGCTTTAAACACGTGTGTGTAAAACAAAAGAAACATAAAAACATACTCTGGGTTCAGGAAAGCAGATGGCACTTTCACTCGATTCAGTAGAAAAGCACTAGAATTTGTGAACTGCTGACTTTCTTCTATGCAGTCAAGTGACACAAACTCCATTGATCAAAGAAAGTTTCTGCTGCTCAGAAATGCTCTTTCATGTCCTGAGGAGGATGAGACGATAGCAAATCACAGAAGTGGAGGAGATAATAGGTGCTGCGCATTAGGATCAAGAGACTCCAAAGTCACTCTGACTTTTTTGTGTGTGTGTGTATGTGAATAAATGGCAACAAATGATAATAAAGTAAATTAATAAAGGTTTATCAGGCCACAGTTTTCTACCAGGCCTTGCAGATAATCAGGCTTCCACAAGGACTGACATGTTAACAAACCTTTGTTGTTTTAAGTGACAAAGCTTTGGTTTGGTACACCCAGAGGTTTCCATTATCTACTCAATGTGTATGTAGAAATAACACAGTTAAAGAGCAGGCACACGACTGAACACAGAATCACATAACAGATGTAAATTTGATTCTTTCCTTTTGTAATATCTAAGCTTTCTGTGTTCCTGGTTTTTTTTTAGTTATTTCAAAAAGCTATTGAAGTAGTTCTGGTGATCTAAATTTCCATCTGCCTATCTACATCTTCTGACCCTTGTCACTAATATTTGCTTAAAGAATCTGACTCAAAAGTTCACTGACACTGAAAGAGATTTTTCCCTTGCTCAGAGGCTTCCTGATCAGCTCCTGCAGCCAAATACAACAACTGCAATGTCCCAATTCCTGTAAACAGAGCAGAGCCAGGGAACTAGATCCACTCAGAATACCACCAAAGCTCAATGTCAGTCAGGTTGTCAGAGTCAAGCATAAGAAAGATTGCTGAAAACCACAAAGCTCTGCAGCTCTCAGGTGAGCTCACTGTGTGATGATGTTGAGTTTTCCATATTTGCTCTTTTCCTATACTAGTGGAGAAAAAAGGATTTTAAAAAAATTATTTAAAAAATAAAACTGAAAAAAAAAACCCTTAAGAAACTCCACACTATGTATACAAACAAGCTTCACTGACCTGCCTCTACCCTCCTTTCTCTTTTTTTAATTGTAAGAAGTAAAATATGATGATGAAAATTAAATTCAGCAGAATGCTCTTTTGGTAGAGCAATCACATTATTTAATGTCAAAGCTGCTGAAGCAGGATTCCTTGAGATTGTTAGACTTCCCCCCCGAACACATGCATGCACACATATGCGCACTCACTTACCCAAAATGCAGTTCTGGAAAAATCCAGCTGATTTTGCAAAGTATTGTTGTGTTTTACAGTAGAAGATTATTCCTTTAAGGAAAGTAGTTTTGTCTGAGGATATTTTTTCTCCTCTTTTAACTAGCTTTGTTCAGACTGTTCAGGAAAAACTTGCCTTCACTTTCCCTTGAGTAACTGAGGTTGTTCCATGTGACCAAGACCAACATTTATGAAGAAATAACATTTATGATCAGTTTTAGACCTCAGCATGGATCTGTGTGTCACTTCCTTAGAGAAACAAAGCAAAGGGAGACCTCAGGGAACTGATGAGAAATATAAGCAAAAGGCATTAACGATTCATACACCAGCCTGACCTCAGAGGTGCATCTCCCTGCCTGGTGACCAAGGGACATTTATGCTTATCCTCTGAGGCAAGGGGGCTCCTATGGCATGTGAATCTCTCCACCTTCCACCTACCAGTGCAGCAAACGTTCACTGCCTGCAAATTTTCCTTAGAAAGCCTCCAATATGCATACTTTCCTCAACTCCAGTGATAGAGATTTATTTCTTCATGGCAGGGAGTAATAAGACGCATTTACCGCCACCATAAGTGTATAGCTAGCTGTGGTCTGTAGCATTTTTTCTGATGCATCCAAGAATGATTATGTGTCATAGCTTTCTTGCCAAGTCCATGGGTTAGGAGTAAAAATAATGAAAGCATGACTAATAGGTGTTTAATTTTACAGCTTTTTGGTCTCAGTTGCATAATCGGGATGACCATCTTCTATTCTTCCTTTTAAAAATAAATCTTTAACTTGCCCTGGACGTAAACAGTTTTATGTCTGAGGCACTATGTATTTATGTATGTTGCCAAGTGCTCAATGCAGAGTAGTGACACTGTGTGTCACTGGAAGGTTCTGGTGTCATCTATGTGGCTGCTCCGTTTGGTCTCTATTTGTGTCTTCTGATAATTTATAACACATATGGAAAAGCTTGGGGAGCATTTAAGTTACTCCACTAAAGTAAATAACAGGGGTTTTTTTGTGTGTCTTATTTAAATCTTTGAAATGTAAAATAGACAGCTTAATAGTTACAGTGTAATTTGAGGATAAAGCTCAACTATCAAGACACTCCCTAATCTCTGGTTTAAAGAGAATTACACTTGACTATTAATAAAGTAAAATAGACTTTAACCTGGCTTAATGTGGTAGAAATCACATTTTGATGGCAATCCAATACACGTAGGTAATTTTTGCTTCTTTCCCTGGATTTGTTTTGAGGGCAGCTGAATGAATTCTCTTTTCCTCTGCTCAGAACATGCACATTAAACAAAGCAACTTCCAGAGCTCCAGAATTTTGAATCTGCTTCCAAAAGAATTGATTTTTTGCAAACCAATGCTTTCAGTCTGACTGTGAAATGAAAGATCATTTTATTCTTGCAGATCCAATTTGGGCTGCTGGTTGTTATTACTAAGGTATCTTATCATTAATCTTTCTAAACTGGGGTTGGCAGCTGTTACAAATGTCAAGAGCCTCCATACATACATATAGAATAAGATGTCCTGAAAGAAGTCTTAGAAGGAAGCTCTGACTTTACTTCATTTACTTTCCTTTCACCTTAGAAAAGCTTTAAAGTCCATATTTCTCTGTAAATCAAGGGAGTCATAAGCACTTTTTCAATTAAGGATGTGGTTTCTTTCCCATAGCATGGCAGTTTTGGGGTTCAAAAAGTCCATTAACATTTCTGTTCTTTCAGAGACATTTTCACCTACAAACAAGATTACATCCCTATCTTCTAGTGATGAAATACATACAGCTTAATTCATACATGCCTGAGCTTTGCAGTATGTTAAATAAAAGAAGCTGTGAACTGTCAAATATTACACATTAACAGTTTCAAAATCCACAAAGAGGTAGAATTAAAAAAAAAAAATAAATCCACCAGGAATTCTAAGTTCTTTGCCACCTTTGGTTTCTCCTACTTGCATTAGCTCCTCCTAGGGACAAGCAGAGGTTTGGCCTTCTTAAGACTTGAAGTGGCTGGTCAAGAATAAGAATAATAAAGATTAGTAATTAAAGGATTAGACAAACTCCATGAGAGATGTGACAAGTCATGTAGATCTATTTTGTTAACAATCGGGACTACTTTGTTATCTGGGCGTACCTGGTAAGCAAACTCCACCCTTTTTTCCATGGCTAGCTAATGTTAAAACTTTAAAGGAAATCTTCGATAGAAAAAGACTGAATAAATACCTCCTTTGTCTTCTGTGGATCTGTTTACATCCAAGTGGAAGGAGACTAAGTTCAGCTAGTTCTAATACATTGCACATTGTTTTCAAGTGCCTTCATGATCACTCATACTGCAAACAAAACACTGGCATTATTCTATGTTGGTAAAAATCACGAAGAGTCTCCTGTTTAGCTAAGACTTTCAGAGCTTGATTCTTCCCTCTCCCCATCTCCTCTGAAGGAAAATTGCTCCTCTGGTAAGCCTCCTGCAAGTCTGGTGAGAGCAGGGCTGGGGCAGGTCTCTCCAGGGACACATGTCCTGCACTGCTACAGTGGCCACCAGTCCACATGTCTTTTCAGCAGAGAAGGAGGCAACATCTATTGAAAATCCAAAGGAAATTTAACATTATGACTGGAATGTGTTACACCACCAGAAAGCTGGAGTCAGCAGTTCTTTAGCAGCAGGAAATAGCAGTGGACAAGAGCTTTTTATGTCCTAAGCAACTCAAAAGGCTGCCCCATTGAGGAAGGGGTGAAGCAGGGAGGCCATACAGAGAGACCTAACTAATTCCATCAGTGTTTAAAACATTGCCTTGAGAGGCGATTAGGCTATACTTTCCTCCTCATTTTAAACATCTCTGCACTCTTTCACATAGCAACATTTTCTCCATTCACCTGCATTGCTTCCCTTCTGCTTGGGTGCTGGTCTATTTTAAAGTTAGTGGGAAGCTGGGTCTGAAAGATAAGACGGGGAGGAAAAAAAGAAGAAAGAAAATAGGGAAAAAAAATCCAGGGACAGATTTTGAAATCCAAAGCCTGCTCTTAGACTGATTTTTGTCTTTGTTTGCTCAACTGTTTTTCATAGCTGCCTTACTGGCAGAGACAAACCTGAACAGCTTGCAGAACAAAATGACAGGAAGATGGAAGGATAATGTGTGTTTAAATATCAGTGACCAGCCTCTTCCTTGGCACTTCAGCATGGTGAAATCTTGTTGTACTGCCTTCTTTAGTCATTTCAGACATGGCTTTTCCTCCTGACTATTTATCAAGAGGAGAGAAGATCTTCCTCCAATTGTTAGTTGGAGTGATGGACAGGTGAATTATTGTTTGCCACTGACTTTCCTTGTTATTCTTTTTTGTTATGTCCCCAGTTGATGTGACCCTCATTTTTTTTTCAGTTTGCTGAAAGCCTGACTCACTCAATCATATGCAAATCACACACGATCACAAAACGGTTTTGAATTTGAGAGGTTTTGAAAAAGCACAGAAAAAAAAAAAGAGCAACTTTGGTAGTTGAAGCCCAGTGAAACAGCAGAGAGGAGCCAGAGGAAGACTGATAATGCACAATCTCCAGTTAATGACCTCACTGCCAAGAAATTCAGTACCTACTGTCTCCCCGGGACACTGATGTGTGTTAAATAAAAATCATATACCTTTGGTAAAATCAGCCCTTTGTTACAGCTAGCATCTGAGATTATTAAAATTTAAGCACATCAAAAGCTGAGAAAAAGAGAAAAATGGCTCTACCCTTAGTTGGACATTGTGTTTTTTTCTTGCTTACTGATGAAGGAGGTTGTTTATTTCCTCAGGCAGATTTTGCTCTGTGTGTATGCATGTGTGTGGAAATGCAAGCTTACTTCAGAGAATCATAGAATGGTTTGGGTTGGAAGGGACCTTAAAGATCACCAAGTTCCAAACCCGCTGCCATGGGCAGGGACACCCTCCACTAGACCAGGTTGCTCAAAGCCTCATCCAGCCTGGCCTTGAACACCTCCAGGGATGGGGCATCCACAACTTCCCTGGGCAACCTGTTCCAGTGTCTCACCACCTTCATAGTAAATAATTTCTTCCTTATAGCTAGTCTAAGTCTACCTTCTTTCAGTTTAAAACTGTTAAACCTTTCCTGTCGCTGCATGCCCTTTTAAAAAGCCCCTCCCCATCTCTCCTGTAGCCCCCTTCAGGTACTGGAATGCTGCTATTAAGTCTCTTTGGAGCCTTCTCTTCTCCAGGCTGAACAACCCCAACTCTTTCAGCCTGTCCTCATAGGGGAAGTGCTGCAACCCTCTGACCATCTTCACTGCTCTCCTCTGGACTCTCTCCAACAGGTCCATGTCTTTTTTATGTTGGGGGCCCCAGAGCTGGATGCAGTACTCCAGGTGGGGACTCACAAGAGCAGAGTAGAGGGGGAGAATCACCTCCTTCGACCTGTAGATGTTATATCAGCTGAAGAGAGAAGGTCTTTCCTCTGTCTACACTAAAGCAAATATTTTAGGTAAAACAGCTTTAACAGCTGTCTCTAGAGAAAGCACTTATGAAAACTAATGTTAAGTGTATGCTTATGTAACTTGCTGAATGGGGGACTTTATGCTGTAAAAGGCATGTGGAATAGGGATGTGAAGTGGATAATAACAATAATGAACATTTACATAGCCTTCTGCACTTTCAAAGGAATGTAGGAGCTGTAAGTATAGAGCATCAGCAACAGGAGGAGATATGAAGATGTAAGGTTGTATATTTAAGCTTCTCTTTTTTCCTGGTTAAATTCTACCTTCAGTTACAAAATTTCCAATCACAGTAAATGCAATCAAGCTGGATTTACTAGCTAAAGAGGAAGAGTAATTCAGCCCAGGGTCCTGCATGTAGGCAAACAGCTGTTTCAAAATTGAAAACCTCCTCTCATTATTAGTTATTTCTGTTTTCCCATTAGTTTACTGCAGAAAATATTGCTCTACCATGATAGTGTTCTGAGCACTAAAACAGATAGATCAAATCAAATCAACCCAAAGATGGTATTCCTGGCCCTAGGGAGTGATTTACACAAATCCACAGAGGAAAAAATCTGGAAGCAAAGGAGGGAGAATAAGAAAAGTACTGAGATTTTTAAGGATATAAATTAGCTTTCTTCTGGACAAGTGACTGTAGGCACCAAACATTAGAATCAGTATTATAATTAATCTCTTTTAAAAAACCATTAAGACCACTAGTGTGTGATGAACAGGCCAAGGAATGAATGTTTGGCTTGATGCCAGGCAACGTCAGAGAAGCTTTAGGAAGACAAAGTTGAATTTAAAGGGAGAAGTTTGCTTTAGGAAAGTATCTCATTCACGGGTCCTATTACATGAGCATTGTAAACAGGAGTCTGGGAGCAGTTTTGATGTGCCAAGCCCTGGGAGGTTCATAAATTGTTTCTCAGTCTGGCCGGATGCTGTGACTGACTCTCATGGAAATTAAATAAGGCAGCTTACAATATCTGCTGCTGGCCATGGCTGGAGGTAAGATACAGGGTGGGCGGACCAGTCAAGTTTATGTGAAAGCAAGAGCAAGAGCAAGAGCAATGAGAGTTTGAAACAGAGGCGCCAATTCCCATGGTTCCTGTTAGAAGGACAGCTGAGCTCCCCCTTGAGCTACTATCAAACTTGCCACAATCCCTGACATTTAAACTCCATTTGGAAAAATAGAAAGGCTCTTTTAATTTAAATAATATTTTAAATTCTTTGTATGGCTTTCTGTAGGAGGTTCTGCCTCTCATTCCCCATTTACTTGGATTTGGTTTCCTAACACAGCTCCCCAGAGTATATGCTTGCAAGTTCAGCAACACCAAAATGAGGTAGTATTTGACTTTGAGGAATTACAGTCTCAGTTGCAAAGGATAGCAAAAAAGACAGAGTCAAACCATTGCTGACAGCCCACCTGTCTGCCCTGCATCCTTGAAGGCAATGAGGCTTTCTGAATCGTGCCTCCGTTCCTGGTTGAAGGACACTATAAAAGCCAAAGGACTGCACAGGTTCATGCTGTGCTGGGCAAGTTCATGAAAAATAGATCCACTGATTGTTATTAAATACACAGAAGCCATGCCTGCCTCAGGAAGACTCCAGCCCCACAACGGTAGAGACTGGAGGTTGTTTTGTGAAAGCATTTTGTATATTTACCTTGCTCTTTTGCTCTTCTCTAGGTTTCTGGCCAGTGTCAGAGACAGGAGAGCAGTCTGCATGGACCCTTGCTGTGATTCATGAGGGCCGCTCTTTCCTCTTTCCTGTTCTAGCCTTAGGGTCCAACCCAAAACACTGCACTGAATTTCTCAAATAAAGTCTGTTTTGTGTTGTAAAGAATGGACTACAGCTTTCCTGAACAGTAGTGGGAGATGTTAGTCTGGAAAGTGAAAGGTCTTTCAGTAGAGACATCACAGAATCACAGAATCACAGAATGTTAGGGATTGGAAGGGACCTCGAAAGATCATCTAGTCCAATCCCCCTGCCGGAGCAGGAACACCTAGATCAGATCGCACAGGAACACATCCAGGCGGGTTTTGAATGTCTCCAGAGAAGGAGACTCCACAACCTCTCTGGGCAGCCTGTTCCAGTGCCCTGTCA
>VZTO01007313.1:36129-50425 GCA_013400615.1 Syrrhaptes paradoxus | reverse complement strand
ACAGGTAGATGGTGTCAGTTGCCCTTCCTCTATCCACCAGCGCTGTGGCCCTGTCGTAGAAGGCCACCAAATTTGTCAGGCATGATTTTCCCTTGGTAAAGCCATGTTGGTTGTCATCAATCACTTGCTTGTTTTCCATGTGCCTTAGCATAGATTCCAGGAGGATTTGCTCCATGATCTTGCCAGGCACAAAGGGGAGACTGACTGGCCTGTAGTTTAGTTTCTTCTTTATTTCCTTTTTTAAAAATGGGGGTTTAGTTTCCCCTTAATAGAAATCTAGGTGTCAGGGGACATCTTTATGTCAGGGTACATGCTGGATCTGTCATGTGAGATCCCCATCCCTCACTGAGGATGATACTGCACATAAAAATAATGATGCTATAGCTGACTGGATCTCTCAGAAATCTACAGTCTATAGAAGGGACAAAAGAGATGCTGCTGGTTAAGCAAAGTCCATGTCCCTTTATTTAAGGACTGGTACTTTAGTTTGTACTTTGTTGTGATCGCGGCGCTCATAGAGCTATTGGAACACTTTGGGTATTGATCTGGTAGTCAAGAGACCTCAACTCTTTCATGGCTGATCTATTAATTAGCTGCCAGCTCTTGGTCACCTCTCATATCCACATCCCTGTACTATCTGCTGTGAAAGACTGACCCATACAACCTCACAGTGGTGTTTGAGATCTACACATCAAACTCTCCTATTGTGAAAACTAGCACATCTGCAATGTCCTACTGGCACATACACACACACAAAATGTGAGGCAATCAGGTAAATTCACTGTAGCAACAAATAATTCATGAACAACTTACAGGGTCTAGAAAAGTCAGAGATGTCTAAGGTACTTTTCAGAAATATACTCACAAAGCAGTAAAAAAGCACAAGCAAGCAAGCAAGAGATGACATCTACTTAGTGCTAAGAAAGAGACAGATGACAAAATTCACTTGTTAAATTCCCTGTCATGCACTTATATAGATATATACCTACTTGTACTAATATAGTTATTTTTGTTTCTTAATCTACAAACATACACACGCACAAACATATTTGAAAAATTTCTTTTTGGATTTAGAAAGGTAATACTCAATTTGTTACTGATTGTGCTGATTCAAACCATGTCAGGCAAAATCTGAATTTTGACTCATGGTATCTTCATTTAGAGGTGACTGCAGTATCTCTTGCTTTATCCTTAGTAGTTTGGTGGGTTTTAACATAAAATCTCTTAGAAGTTTTAACTTGAGCTGCACTAAAACCTAGTTCTCTGTCTGCTGTCTCTCTGTTTTCACACTTTTGCTTCCCTGGTGTCCAGTTATCCACAAAGAGAAGAGATGGTGGGGTTTTACATTTTTATGCTCTTCAAACTGTGCTGGAACAAAGGACTTCTCTTGTTGCTAGAGACAGAGGATAGGTGAGAAGTATGTTCAGTCATTGCATTGGTAGACTCACTCAGTTACCCTATTTCTCTGGGAAGCAGTCCACATCTGTGAAACTATGATATTAGGGTTACCTCCATATCTTGCCTTTTGTCATTTTAGGCAATTAACTCTTCTAGGCTATTATTATACATGGATAAGACATTGTGACCTTTTTCTCCTTTCACTTCTACAAAGAAAATGAGTGTTTCCTACTGGCTAAGAAACACCTTTTGTTTAATAGACAGCTAAACAACAACAACAAATCTAGTGAATGTTACCTGTCAATTAAAATATGAGCATATAAACCATAAAGAAGTCTTCAGCTGTGGAAAATTACTTTCAGGTATACCATTTCACACATTTTCAAAGCTTTTTAAAGTTTTTTTCTATTTTTAGAGCAAATTTATTTGAGGGAAACCTAGATCTTTGTTCTTTATCACAAATAAACCAAAAAGCAAGAATAGATGAACATCTATCTAAATTTAATTTACTTGTCCCTTTGTAACCAAAGATTATATATATATTTATTTAAATAATACATTTTCTAAGGAGCTAAAAATTCACACACTCCTGTGGGATAACTTCATTAGATTCCACTTTGAAATCCCTTGGTCAGATTCTGCTCCCAAAGACATGGCTGTAAACATGCTGTAAATCCACTGAAGTGCCTGTTCATTTAACTCAAACTCAGTAAGCCGGAACTGGCCACCAAATAATTTATTTATGGATATCACAACCCCATCGTCACTTAAAAGTAGATGTTTGTATTTCATGTTCTTGATTTTCTTGATTTTTAATCATTCATAGGACATAATCAAATATTGATGTTCCATCTATTAAAAATGCCATAAATAAATAAGCTACAGGCCCGACCAGAAACAGCATGGTCCAAGGTACTCCAGTTGTGTACACCAGAAACTGTCTTCTGTTTGATGAAGTATTCAGCTGAACCTGGTGGGTAGACACCAGACCTCTACCTTCTTGGCTGCTGTACCATAAATGTAAGAAGAAATTTCTCTTGCTTCTTGTTTAAGGTAACCCAAGGAATATCTTAAAGGGAATATGAATAGACATACCTGGTTTACATCTCAAAAACAAAAAATGAAAAAGTACTAATGACCTTTTCTTACTGCCTGCCGTCCAAGTGCTGTATCTTGACTGACATCTTTGGTGAAAGAAAAATCTGAAAATAATTAGATCACCAGGGCTACTTGAACACCCTGTTACTACTTTTTGAAATCGCAAACAGAAATTTAAAAAAAAAATCTTAGCTAAAAACCAATTCTTTTGCATACCGTCTCTTTACATGAAATGATCCTCTTTTAAGAAGAAGAATCATTCTCATTTTTGGTTCAGAAGACAGCCTTTAAAAATGGACTACTTATACACTCAGAACGAAGATTTAGGCTAAGAAGTACTCTATTCCTTGAAGGCATGTTAAAAAAATAATGGATTCCCTCATAGTTCTGGTATTTTACTGTTTGGTTGAATTTTTACCTTCTGCAAGCTGCCATAAACCAAAGGACCTGCCAGCCTCTACAACAGCTTATGATATGGTGTAATAAAGTATGCTGACTATTCTTCTTTCTCCCTGAAAAATTTTTTTAAGCAGAGTCGGCTCTTACTTCTTAGAAGGACTGTAGGAGAAGGGAGATGTCGTTTTGCCAAGTGCATAGTCCCTGGGTTGGGAAACCCCTGCCATAGCAAGGGGCTTGGTGGACATTTGGTGCAGGCAGCAGGGCCTTTCTGCTCCCACTAACACTACATAATGGGGATCACACACACATTGCAGTTATCGGGGGAGAAATTGTCACGTAAATGGCTGTGATATAGGTGCTTGCTGTGCCTGTGTCCAAGAGGTTGTACAACTGAAAGGGAGGGAAGTCCTTTGCCATGGGTTCCCTGTTAATTTGAACATGGGAGTCATTCACACCCCACCATCCATATGAGATCACCTGAGAGTTTGTGATGTTTGCTTTCTTGCAATTTGACATTTCAGGTGAAGCCCAGGCTGCTGGGGGAAATTTTGTGGCTGCTGGGTCTCAGTTGACCTAAACGAGTCTAGACCAAAGGAGTCCCTGTAATTGTAGAGATCCACTTTGGCTTTTAGGGGTTTGGCCATGAAGTAGTCCTCTGTCCTCAGTGGTGTGCCCAGGGCCTTTCTGACAGTACGTGTGGGAAGTGGGCATATGGAGACAGGAGATGGGCTCAGCTGAAGGGAATCACTAGAGAGAGTACACTGATAGCAGAGAGAAGGCTCATGCACTCACTCAGTGCTTGGGGGTATGGTTGTTTTCCTATCTCTCTTGACTCTTCTTCCCTCCTGCCCTTCATTTTTTATTAATGAAGCTGCTGGGCAGTTCCAACCATGTCCACAAGTCTCAAAGAATCAGTTTCTTAGGAGCTTAATGCAATTTGGCAGCTGGGCAAAGAAGAAAGTCCACAATGTGTCTTTCCGTCCCCTACCCCCAAGGTGATCGTAAACTGGGTCACCTCTGGAATGGCACATCTATCAATACATGGCTACACGAAAGAACAGTGCCACGGGCTTTGATGTGCCCTCAGTTTCCCTCTTCATGGGCTGGCTCAATTCAAAGAGTGGTGAGAAATTGTAGACATTGGACTTTTCTCTTTGGCAGGTTCTCTGCCTTCAAGAGAAAATAAATTAATAAATCCACAAAAATCTAGGCAGCTGGCTTTGTGGACTGGCTTTGTGCCCTTTGATCTGTGCACCCGTGGCTCTGTGGTGATGCTTACTGCTGTTGACAGGCGATTTGTTGGGGTCTCTGTTCTTTGTCGTGCTTGGTCTTGGCATGAACATTTCATAGCGGTTAATGAGATCTATTGGCCACGGCAATCCATCCCCTATGAGTTGAGTGCTAATTAGTGTCAGCCTGTCACAATAGCAAGATGAGTAGCAAAATAAAACCATCAAGTGCACTCTGATTCTGATTTATTACTTATTTTCTTGTCACTGTGGCTGAACAATAATACAAAAAAAAAAGTCAGTCTTGCCTCTTCTTTGGCTTCATGTGCCATGGTGATGATTTCCCTGTAATTAATGAGTTGCATTATCTAACTCCCTCACCTTGCAGTAGGAAGAAAAGTCCTTTTTTCCCTCTTTCGTTGTTTCCAAAGAAAAACTCTCTGAAAGCCTTGGAAAAACACAATCATGCAGAGAGAATGGCCTAAAAGGCTGGCTTCATTCATGGTTCTGCGCACTCCAGGGTTGTTTTGTTCAATTTAATTAGATTTAGTGTGCAGTCCCTACGCACACCAGTAAACACCACATCAATGTTTCAGGTCGATGCAAAGGAGGTTGGGAGATAGGTTCTTGGGGCCTGATCCTTTTATATCTGGGCCCCTTTCCACAGCTCTCTCTTTAGGGCATTGAACAAACTGCTGCAGTTTTCTGAGGTGGCACCTTTTTTCCCGTAATAAAGTTAGCTTTAGAAACAAACTATGCATGTGGAAGAGTTCTAGAGAATGGATCATTTTAACAGTTTTGCCTGGAACAAGCCTGGTGACAGCTGTCTTGCTCTTTCATACTCGAGATGTCGAGACTGAGATCAGTCTCACTTGGTCTATGCATTACTGTGCCAGACTTTTTTTTCTCTAGAATTATTCATCCACCCCAACAGTAAATTTTTGCAAATGTCTTGATTCATATTTATTGCATTTTGTAGACTCTGTCTAGAGAATAGTGATTGTGATTAGAGCAAGTATCCTACTGTTAATAGTGAAGCAGCAAAAGAAGAGTGGGCATAAAACTCATGTTTTTCCTTTTATCTGTGTGTGACTTGAATTATCTAGTAGTAGCGGAAGAAATACTTTCTTCAGTGCCATCTCTTTTTCTTTTTTTTTCTTTTTTGAGTAATATTTATAAGGTGGTAAAGTTGTACAAAATTTGTACAAAAGAGTGATGTAGATCAGGAGAAATTAGTGAATTACCTTTTAATATTGTTCTCTAGACTGTCCCTCAGGTTTTTTTACAGTGGGACTATGCTTAGAACCATTGAATAATCAATGTTCTGGCTGTTAATTATACTTACAATGGAAGACTGCTTCTTAAATTGGTCAGTCCCTTTCACACCACCAGCTTTTGTACTCAACTCAGTAGGACTAGTCACCAAGGTACTTTCTCACGCACTAGCTTAGAGTGATCATGACCAGCAGAGTTTCAGCTGTAATACACTTAAAACAAAGCAATAATAAATTATTGTATAGGATAACTTATTTTGGAGAAGACCTCTTAGCCTAGGAAGCTTTCAATTTCTTCATGGCATTCCAAAGTCAAAACTAATGCTATTTTTTTTTTTTTACTTCAAATTATTTAATTTGGTGTGGAGCCTTTTTTCTTGGATAGCATCAGGCTTTTTGTTAGATAGTTTGCCTTTCTCCATTATCTGCAATTGGTAATTGATTATGATGTAGACCAGCAGCAGAAAGACCATGACAGCTTCCCTGACTGTTCCTTGTTTGTAGTTTACTGGTCTCTGTTTGCATAGCAAATAGGTCACTTCTCAGTCATGCACCAGCAGGCTGTCACCAGTAGCAAAGGGCTGTGTTGAGCTTCTCACATTTAAACTATGGAGACTGTCTACAAAATGGCCTCTCTGAAATGAAGAGATGAAATGAGCAGATCAGAGTGGAAGATCCTCAAACCCAGCGTAATGTTTCCACCTTGCTCTCACTCCCCTCTTTTGTCCCCTCCAGCTCCTTTGTGTTTGTTTTTTTTTTTTTTTGTTTCTGCGTCTTCAGTTCTTATCAAACAACATTGGATGCACTATTTTTTATTGTTATTGATGATTTGGGGGGGGTTGTTTGTCTGCTTCATTGTTTGTTTTTTTCCATACAGAGGGTAGACTTTATTAAGAACTTCACATCTTATGTAAGAAGTCCATATCTTGAAGTGCTAGTGTGCTCACAAGCTTTTCTTTGATAAGTTCTTTTTCTTCTTTGTGCTGCAAACTGCTGCTACCGTAGCAATTAAAGCAGAGAAAGGTTTGAAAATACGGAAGCTCTATTGCTCGCTGCTGTCTATCTCTGATTTAATATGGAGTTTTAATATGGATTAAATATCTGATTTAATATGGAGTTTTATTTATTTAAGCACCTAAATACCTTGCTGTGTTCCTTGAGTTTTGCTTGGTATAAGTGAAGTCCGTCAGGAAAGTTTCCTAAAACTTCCTGTCCCCTGCAGGTATTGGTCCATTATGTTATTTTTTATTATTATTAGTTGTTTTATAAATAAATACATGGGAGAAATGGATATAAAATGGGAAGGGGAAGTAACAGTTGGAGCAACTGTAAAAGAGGCAGATTGGAAGTTGAATGTAGTTGTCAAGATGAGACAGTTTTTATATAACCTGATGTAGGTAAGGTTTCAATAGGATTGTAGTTTTTAATTTTTTTAAAAATTCTATTACCTCTTAGCATTAGAAAAAGGTCACACAGCATCCTGTAGCATAGCCAGGTCATGAACTAGGAGTTTTTGTGTCCCTTTCTGGTATTTGATCTACAAATTCACACACCTTCAACTGTATTATGCTATTATACAACCCCTTATGATCCTAATTTTTAAGATCTCATTGGATTGTTAGTTTTCAGTTTGCAGTGATTTTGTTTGGATCATCTTTAGTCTTAAAATGTTCCCTCGGGTGTACCTCTGAATCATGACAACCTGTAAGATCAAAAGCTTACATGATGGGAAGCGAATGACAAAAGGCTCATGCCTTTATTTTTGTCTGAATTGGAATATATTTTAAATGAAGGTCTGGTCACCCTGCAGGCTGCATGTACTAGTCATTTTATACAACCTTTCATATTCAGAGCTTCAGGGTGTGTGACAGATAGGTAATTTTATAGAAGACACCTATGCAAAATCGTGGCTTTCCTGAAACGGTACTAATTTTTCCCATAAGTAGGTCAGAGGAAAGAACAATCCTATGTGCCAGTCTTTGTTAAAATGTCTGAAACCAATCTAATTGATTAAAAGAATGAGAGCATACAACAAAAAAAATCCCACATGACTAAATAAACAGCATTTGAAAGAAGACACAGTTTGTTTTCTAATGTGCATTTTAGTGTTTAAGAGTTATGGCCTACAAAATTGTATCCCTTTGAGTTAATTTAGTTTTGAAAGAACACAACTTGTTTTGTTAATCTGGCGTGGAGTTAGTCTATTTACATAAAACACTCTAGCAAAAGAGATTGGCAGAGTTTGTGTTGTAAATACAGGGATCTGCTCAGCTAATTATATGCAAATCAGCTTTGTTAACAAACACCTAAAAAACTTTTCCTTGTCTTCAATAGCCTGGGAGTTACAGTACACTTCTTGAGGAACTAGACAAGGAATATTAAGCAAAGCAGCTTGTAAGTTTTAATGAGCTTATTAATTGTTGACCTCTGTATTTCCAAGAGGTGGTATTAAAGTGAAAGATAACTTAGTTTTATTTGTGAGGTTATATTATTTATACACATATGGGGAAAAAATGTCATGGTCAAATTTGGGTCACGCAAAGCAACATCTCAGTCTAGCTGCTAGCATACTGATAACTCACGTTTTTCTAAAAAACTCTATGCTGTTTGATGAGGCTTTAATAACAGAAATGTTCTTGTTGCACTACAAGAACACTCAGTGTTGTAGAGGAAGATGAGAAAAAAATGGAATAAAGTTCAGTTTTGTAGTTTCCCAGATCAGGTTTTTGAACTTTCCAAGCCAGTAACGATGCAGTTCTGAATTTGCTTTCCAAACAGACTCATAAATGTCAGGTGATTCTAGCTGTTACTTCTGGGTTTGGACAACACCTTGCCAATTACTTGGCCAAAATAATCTTGAAAAATACAAACATAAATTGAACATGGGAGCAAGGCTGGGAAAGACCTCTGTCCTCCATGGCCAGCTGCCCTTGTCATACACAACAAACCCATTAGTGATGAGTGGAAGGGAGAGACCCAGCCTCAGGAATCTGGTGATGAAGTTCATTGATGCCTTCCTTGAGGGGATCCTTTAAGTCTGACACTCAGCAGTGATCAACCCTCACTATCATCTCTCCTAAATAGGGGAATATACTGCTTCACATGGCTAATTCTAAAGTTGTAGAGAAAGATGAAATCCTCTTGAATTTCCTTCTGCTGTTTTTCTGACCTCAGCTCTGACAATAGTCTTTAAGGCTGTGTGCAGGAGCAGACTTCAGTGTAATTAATCCTCTAATTCCTTTCTAATAGCTGTCTAGCCATGTGTCAATAAACAAGGAGGATACATGACAATAAAAATGTCTGTCAGAGCAACATACAGTGTTGTTTCAGAGACAGACAAGAAGGGAGGCAAATTAATAAAAGAAGAAAGAAAACAAGGTAAACCACAGACCAAGATTAAATGGATTCTAAGTAGGAGACACAAACTTCGTGTTGCCAGCTGATTTTCCCTAATTCAGTTTGGTCATTTCCAGTTCTGAAGGATAACTGAGTTTCCAGGGTGGGAGGATGGATAGCTGATGATTAGCTTCTGGTACTTGAGTTGGCTCTAGTCTCAGCTCCAACCCTTCTGTGGCAACAACAGATGACAGTGTCTTACTTACCTTCTACCACTGCTGTCCACAAGAAGTCATCATAAATCCTTACAGATTCACTCATCCAAGAGACTGTACCCGTGTAGCAGTGAGTGACAAAGCTAGCCAACAAAAATACTGGAAACTAGACAGTATCTCATTTGGTGCAGCAGAAAAAAGGATGAAACTTAAAATTTCTGGTATCAGCTAGTGATCTGTTCCAGACCTTTTCCATCCAAACTTTTATGAGGTGGGAAAGATATTAAGATCAAGCAGTTCTTATGACCACATTTTAGTTTTGATGAGAGATAAGCGAGTTGGAAACATTTTGACAGTTTCTACTAGACTCATTAAGGATGAAAAGGAAAAAAAATAATCTAAGATAATTGTTTACTGAAACATTTCTAAATCCTGGAACATTAGAGACCCAGGAAATCTCAAATGACCATCTGCCCAGAGATCACACTGCTCAGGGAGAACAAAGCTGCAATACAGCACATTGTATTCTTAATTAGGCTTTGTTTTCTGTATTCCAGTTCTCTCAGGGTTTAGATATCTCCTTGAATTTTTGAGCCAGACAATCATAAAAACTGCAAACCGACTCAGTTACATGTCTGCAAAGTGCTTGTGGCAATAGCTCCAACTGACATAAAACAGAGCAGCTGCATGTGGTGGTGGTTCAGGGGGCTTTTTTTGTTTTGGTTTGGTTTTTTTTCTTCTGTGAAAAAAACATTCTGTTCTCAACCAGTCACAGACTCTCTGGAAACTTTAAAGGGCTAATTCAGTCTCTTTTCTGTTTTCAGTTGGCTCTTTCTTCCTACCATCCTTATTGCTGTTGGTATATTTCAATTAAGATTCATCTGTGCAAGTAACTTTTTTTTGGGGGGGGATGTTTCTAGAGATGGATATCCATGTCCTGGTTCCACTAGTTGGTTTTAATTTTCTTTGCTTGCAGAAGCCGAGAAACAATACCTAGAATGCCATATTCATAGAATCAAAGAATCATAGAATCATAGAAGGGTTTGAGTTGGAAGCGACCTTAAAGATCATTTAGTTTCAAACCCTTTGCCATGGGAAGGGACACCTTCCACTAGATCAGGTTGCTCAAAGCCTTGTCCAACCCTCATTCAAAGCGGCAGGAGATGGATGCCCATGTGAAAGCCCATACTGAGATGAAACCTTTCCACAGTCAATGTGAATACATTGCTTCTCCTGCCCTGTAGAAGGCAGGAACTACTAGAAGGCAGTGTGGGAAGATCTGTACCTCAACCTTCCCATACTCATACACACACAGTTTATTGTAAAATCTGAAGCAAGTTGTTGTTAAGCTTTGTAAAGTTGGAATTCAGCACTGTTGTATCTGAGTCTTGCATAAACTACTTGCAAAAGGGTCTAATAGTCTTCAGGGGAAGGTTGTAAACATCATTATAAATGGTTAATGCTTCATAGGATATAAATTCAGTGAAGCAGGAAAGTGCTTGTTCAATTACATTTTTTCTTTTTTTTTGGCTTGTTTGGTTGGGTTTTCTTCCTTTTTTTTTTTTTTTTTGTTTCTTTTTTGTTTTTTTTTTTTCTTTTTCTTTTTTTTTTTTCCTTTTTGTGAGGCTCTGGAGGGTCATTCTTGCTGAAAAAGAAAGAAACTGGAATTTGCTGAACCAGAACCTGTTTCACACCTTGAACATTCAGCTTCAGCACTGCCAGGGTTCGGGATGCCTTTTCCTTTAGTTGAGCAGGTGGGATGAGACTTGCACCTTGAGATATTTTCCAGACCAGTGACTCGCTAAAGAGATAAAGAGACATAAAATATTGATTGGATTAAGAAAGCATCAAATAACCTTTCACCTCTGTCTGCTCAGCTTTCTGTATCGAAATGTGAGCATGAAAATAAGAGAATTAAACTCTGAGCTTTTCCATCCATGCTCAGGAAAGCTTGCCTTCACTGAAGAGGCACACCAAACCACAGAAAGCATCTGAGACTAGGCATTATTTGGGAATATTTGAATCCAGAACATAGATTTTTGGTCTCTTTCAGAATAGAGAAATCTGATTTCATGATTCAAATGAGGAGAAAGACTACAATTTTTCTCCAAACTCAGCAATGTTTAACCAAAAATAATGGAAAATGCTTCTCTGGTTTACTTCCTTCAGTGTAGTTTTTCAAGGTATGACATAACCTGAAATTAACTGGAAAATTTAGTCAAGCAAGAAAGGTCAAAGTGACGGTACTGCTTACATGTTAGCTTCATACTGAAGCCATGAGTTTTTTATTAAAGTGAATACATTAAAAATATACATCTTACATATATACACAAAATATCTCATCTTCTAAAGTGGGAAGCTGGCCATCACAGTGAGTAAACAGACACCGGATAGACTGGGCTCTGATTCAACAGGAGGCCTTTTGGTGTGAGAGCAGTTTAGCGGTGAGCACGGAAGAGCAAAGCATGTCCATAATCATGTGGCCAAAGAAGGGACTGAGCTTTTTTCGGTGGCCATGGCCAAGTGTACAAGGACACATGGGTTTAAAAGGTATCAGAGTAGCCACAGGTGAGAAACCAGGAGACCTTGTTCTAAGAGGAAGGGTGGAAATAATTTCCCTGGGAAGTCTGGAAATCTCCACTGTTGCCAGAGTTAAAGAACTGCTTGCGTTGATAATTATAAAAAAAAATTAAAAAGCATTGCACAGAGTTGATTCCTACTTGCTGAAGCTGTGAGTGGGGGTTGAGGTTGTCATCCTGAGTTATTTTTTCACTCTATTTTTCTAAATTTTTCATAATTACATGACAGAAAATGATTAATTTTCTGACAGTTAAATGTGAGTGCTTCTCTGCATTCTTGTGTACAGGCAGAGGAAGATGAAGAGTGTGAACACAATGCCTGCAGCGTTAATTGTTTGAAATTTAGAATGGAAGGAAAAGTAAAACATCGTTCAAGATCATGATCAAATTAGGCTGTCTCACCAAAAAAAGCAGCTTGTGTGTCCTGCATCAGCAAACTACCGTAGGAGGAAGTATTAATGAAGGAAGAACAGGAACACCAGAGCTACTCAGAAGAGTTAAAAAGCCATGGATAGCTCCTACTTTTACTCTGCCTGTATTGAAAATTAACGCAACGAGAAAAAGGGCAGAAAAAGCTTTATCTACCACTTCTGCGTGCAGCTATTTGCAAGTGTGAATGAGCAGAACTGCAGTTGTGCTGTCCTCTGGAGGTTGAGAGTGTGGGTTTATGTTCTGGTGTTGGCACAGCATGTGCCTGGCCCACGCCAAGGAAGCGGCTTTTACAGCATCACAGAGCAGAAGCTGTCCTACCACCGAAGTCACCTCAGCCACAGGTCAGGTTTGTATCTCAGCCCTGTACTGCACCAGCACTGGAAAACGAGGAGCGTGGTGCAGGTCCTACCCGGCACTCTCCCGGGTGGGGTACAAGAGGATGAAACACATCTGTGTGCTTCTGGCCTCCTCCTGGGTCTGCTTCCATCAAACCTGGTGCAGCTGCGAAACCACCTATTGCACCGTCCGCCCTTGCTGGGGACAGGAGCAGGGCAGCGCCCCGCCGCCTGAGCCACGGCTGCAGAGACCCCTCGTGGACACTCAGCACATACCAGGAAAAGGAGCTGCCTCTTTTTTGTTGTTATTAACTGTTTTATGCTTAGCTGTATTAATTCTTCCATGACCTTAGTGAGATGAAAAAAGCCTTTCTCCCTGGGGAGAAAGCATTTCTCCGGGAATGCTGTAATGTGACCCTGTGGGTGTGGCAGTGATATTTTTTTCTAGACTCATAATTAAAAAACACACCTGCAGAAATATGCTGTGAAAGGGAATATAATTTTTGTTCTCTCTCCCAAACGTGGATGAGAACCCCAAAATTAACCTTTTTTTTTTTTTTAGTTTCTGGTGACAATGAAATTTCAAACAGAACATACCAAGGCAAGTGGGTTTGCACTTTGCAATACAGGCAGAATTTCCAGCCTTTCCCACTGCAGCACCTGCCTCAAGATTGTATCTTTAATTCTGCAAATTTGGAAGTAGGACACAAAGAGCAGACTCCTCCAGTTTATGCGAGATTTGATGCCTTCTTCAGTCTTTTACCTGGCTGGAAACAGAAAGAGCTGCAGAAAGCTCAGCACTGCTCCAGACAGCAACAGACTATCTATACCATGACTTCAGGATCTCTCTACATACTTTTGCTCAAAGTATCTGAAGTTCTCCATCTTCTCCTCCCTCAACTATATCCTTTCCTGCAGCACCACTGCACTGATTTATAGGCTAAATTTTCTCTGCAGTATAAGGCACGAACAGACTCTAGCACTGGCTGCTTTTTCTATTTAATCACTCTTGAAGAGAGTGTTTTGTCTGAGTCTAAGGGAGAGGCAGGCAAGGCTAATTGGTTTGATAAAAATTCAAACCCTGTCTTTCCCATTTGAAATCTGTTTTTGTCTGAACTTGATATAAAACTAAATAGTGTCAGCTCAGTGATGCCTTTTGCCAGCTATGGACCAGTGCTCCATGTGTGCTTTTTCCTCTCTGTGTTCTGTCCTATGCTCTCTCTACATGGGCATAAACAATTTTGATTTTTAGGAAATCTGCATTTCTTTGCTGCAGATGTTGGCCTATGAATCCATTTTCTTAAAAAAAAAAAAAAAATCAGTTCACCACAGCAGGTCCAAGTCTAGTGTATGCAGGTGCCTCAGGCTAGGGTTCACTTGTGAAAACTCCAGAACATATCAGTACCCTATATACAGCCTTTGTTATAATATCAGCTCATCAGCTCTTTTCCAGATAAGGAAGCTAGACTTGGTAGCACAGCATACATGTGTTCCTGCTTGCCTTTGAACTAAGGGGCTAATTTTGATCATATGATGGTAGAAGAAGGGATATCTTAAATACATTGATTTTTTTACCTAATTAGACAGTACAAGCAGCCACAAAGACAGGAGATTCAAGATGCGAATCCACAGACAACCCAACTGCAATAGTTCTGTCATATCATAGGAACTCCTCTGTGAAACCTTTGGTGTTATATATCTGCTTTATGTTCCTTTGGGAAAATAAACTTTACCTAACTACAGAGCATTAGTGATAAAAGTCAAAATAGAATCTCATTGTAAACTCTGTAAACATCAGTCTTTGCTCTCCTCTCTTGGGATTTGAAATACATACATACAGAGTTTCCAGAGGCGTTTCCAGAGGAATTTTTGCAAGCTAATGCAGATTGGGACCTGTCTAGATCTTCAGGTTGTCTTGGAATTTGAGTAGCTGTCACTGTCACCCAATTACACTGTAAAATCTGTCAGAGAGTGCTGTGAGAGGAAGCAGAAATGCTGCTT
>VZTO01007312.1:67635-97976 GCA_013400615.1 Syrrhaptes paradoxus | reverse complement strand
GACAGGACAAAAGACACAGAACAATCAGCACCTGGCCAAACTCTCAGTCAGTACAAAATGAACAAAAATAACAAATTCACAATTATTTCATTCCTCTCTGGTCAGGTCTGATATCAAAAGCCCACTGAACATGGGATACGTTTGTACTGATTATTGCTGACAGCTTCTGCACAGATCTCAGTCTGTTGCCCGAAGGGGATTACTACTGTTTCCATGCCAGGCACAGGACTGCCAAACAGCAACTCTAAAACTAAGGAATGAAGATAAAAGTTTTCCTCTCATGCTTCTCAGAAGCACAGGAATAGTAACGGTTGAGAATACTTACCAAGAACTTCCAAATTATGCCAAATCTTGTATTTACAATACAGTTCTCAGTGAAAGACTCTTTTGTTAGACCAAACATTTTAGTAATTACTTACTTGAGGCAACATTTTATCATCATTTCCCCACAAAGTCAGCCAATATTTGTATACTACCACCTGTAGTTTCGCATGCTCTTCTCTACAAAGAAGGACTAAGTGCAGTCATAAACCACCTACCTGCATAGGGGATACAGCAGCAGCCGGGGGTGTTTTCATGGGACTTGGACTGAGGGGAGTACGAGGAATTGTGGCAGCAGCAGGGCTTGGAACTAGTAAGACACAGAAAGGAAGCCATTGTGAGCACTGCACTGTTTTGCAGTGGAACAGGAGGCTGGCTGTTATAAGGAACTCTTGCCCTGTACTTTACATTACTAGTTTTACCAGATCACATCTTTCAGAATTTCAATTAGCAACTGACTGCAAGATGATTTAAAAGTGTGCCTACACATTTACTCCTCTGTAATTACATTCCTTTTCTGTCTTGAATGTATCATCCACAATAAAAACATAAGTTTACTGGGGGTGGACAAGGCTGAGGTGCAGGATGCTATTACCCTGGCAGATGTAAATGATGCATTACTAGTTCTCTGATCTCCAGATAATTAAAGAGATGGTAGCAGGCTCCTGGGTCTGCTAGTAAGGCAAGAAAGATAACCTGTATCGTTTGCTTCTCCTTTCTAGGTTCCAATCAAAGTCCACATGTACTGGATATTATATCCCTGAAATTTGGGGATTAAACAAATAACATGTTTAGAAATGTATGAAAAGAGACAAATACTGAATTGGTGAATCAATCATCTGATTACTTACCAGCAAGATTAGACATGAATGCTGAGGAAGAAGGCTTGAAATAAAAGATTATAAAGAAGGGAGAGAGGATTTATCATTTAACAAACTAACTCTGGCAAGAAAGCCCCTTTATCCCATAACAGATTAAAAAAAATCTAAATTAACTCTAGAAAAATAAAAAACTTTAAGGACTTATGAACAGAGAGAACAAGCGTGTAAATAGAACCATTTACAGAATCACCAAATAATACGAAGACGTTTCTATACCTTAACAAATTTGGAGGTTATAAGCAATTAAAAGTAGATTTGCCATGCACAGTACTGTATATACCCACTGTATATAGTAATATAGTCTACTTCCATCCAAGCCTTCTTACATCAGAGACTTACAGTGACATTCTTGTAAATGAAATTCAAAACCCAAAGACTTGGCGAGGGAGTTACTTTAATCCACACAAGGTCTTATATGCAGTCAAAGCTAAAACCCAAGTGTTTTTCATTTCAGGATAATTACTTGGATTCCGGACTCTGCTCATCTATAGAGAAGGACAACAGCACCTGTTTCCACAATCAGAATTACAGTAAAGTCCATTGTCTCAACAGTGAGATCCCTTTCCTTTCAGAAAATATTCCCTGTATCTTTTAATAGGTGATACTGGCTGGACCTTATTTTTAACTTTCATCATCACTTTGACTACAAGAATATGTTATTAAATGAAACAAACTCAGCTCTAGCTATTACATGGCTTTTAGAATGCTTAGTTTGGCACATTAATGTGCCTTAATAGGAAGGCTGAAATCAGCTGTGCTTCTAGCTATAATTATGTAATATGTGTTTATGTATTTCTAATATGGAGGAGCACAAAATCAAAGCACCTCATGTATGAGTCATTGGCAATGCAACAGGAAAGAAAAAAATAAAGACTAGACAAAAAAAGGATGCTTGCACTTAACCGCAGTGAATGATCTGTTGTGCAATCTAGTTTAGGTTGGCTTGTTTCAGCCATCACTTATAGGTCATGACAGTACAATAGAATAACTTAGCTTTCAATTAGCTAAGCCATTACAAGTGTCTATGTCAACATATGCAAAATCATAACTTGGTACAGCTACTATATCAGTTGAAAATAATTACCTTGGGAGGCACTGTCAAATGACTTGATGAGTGTTTTTACAGTAGGAGTTGGCTCTGAGGAGGTGGATGATCTGCGACTCAGGCCCATTCCTTGTCTCAGAGCTGCCAAATCTCTCTCTACAGCATTCATGTAATTGTACACTCGACCACGTTCCTCTTCCTGCCTGAAATCAATATGCAGCCCATTTAAGGCATTTAAAAAACATTTTAGCATGCAAAGTCTTTAAAAAATCAACACAAATTTGAAGGCAAACTAAAATCTATGGCCCAAATTGGTCATTATATTAACCTCGTTTTCTTTCCACTGTAATTTAGAAATAGATGATCAACCTAAATTATCACTGTAAGTTCTTACTATGTGTCAGCAAGAGAGCTTAAGCACCAGGCGAAAAGTTGATCAAATCAATACTTGATTTAAGGCTTAATTCCTGCTCCTCTTGCTCAAATGCACACACACATACACGAATGGAAGAAACTGAGCCTTAAGGATTTCACCATTTCACACCAAAATAATCAGCTCAGAGGCGAGAATTTTTTTTCCACTTGCATAAACAGAAAACAATTTAAATGAATACTGAGGAGGTAAGAATACATTTCTGGCATACATCTTTAGGCAGCATATGAATCAGTTTTAAAAAAATACTACAGAATATTTATGGTGTTATTGTATTCAGTGTCACTCACAAAACAAATTATTTGAAGCAACCTCTTTTCTATAGTCTGCAATAATTAAACATTGACTGATTTTTGCTTCAGACACTGTAATAGACTTTCCTAACACTTCCCTTCCAATACAGTAGTTATACCACTTTTAAGGAATCTGACTCATTTGCCTTTGTTCTTTATCTACAGTGAATCAAATGTTAAAAGATGCTTGTGTATAGATAATAATGAATATACTGCCCAGAATCAGCAAGCCAACTCTACCTTCAAAAGTGCAACTGTAACCTCAAAGGTTCACTTGCAAGCAGTAATTGAACAACTACAATTCTGGCTGAAATGTATTAGTAAGAATCAGTCATATTACTTAGTTTGGTGATCTTACTTTGGATAAGATGCTTTACACCCACCACTCATCCATTCAGATAATTTTCCATTTTCAGTCTAACAAGTCTGCTCTTCCTACCATCAGCTTTTCCTCGAGTCCCATAGCCTGCATTAGCTCCTGTCCTACTGGATGCTGGGTTAAGTGTCATGTACCCTATAAAATGCTCGTCCATGTGGAAAAATATTGTTTAATTTATAAACATCAAAAACATCATTACTGTAATAGTAAGCTATACATGCATTCAACCCCTACAGACAATGTAGTCAGGATTCAAATGGCACTGTCCAAGACATCCCTAATTCTATGGATTTGAGGACTTTAATACTTCTGAAAGACACACAACTGAGTTCCTAAGGAACTGGCACCTAATTCAAGCCCCAATACATCACAGTTTGAATTGTTTTCATTTAAATTTTCTTTATAAACAAAGCAACTCTAATTATTCCCAGAAAAAAATTATCAGTGGAAAGAAAACAGTACAAGACATATGCAGAATTAGATTAAGGTTTCTTCTCAGATAAAAATCCAGCTCTATTTTTAACCATATGAAAATCCTTGGCTTCTAAGAAGTATTAATGATGCTACAGAGAAGCCAACACTGCTTGTTTTTACACTGAAGGAAGTTAAATCATGTCCAGCTATTAAATGGGAAAAATCCTCCACTTCACCTTTGTTTTGTAAAAGCATCAAACTGAATACTCTTGGATGGATTGAGTATAAAGAAATAAATATTGTTCTTATAAGTTTGCCTGTTTCAAACCCTGAAAGACTGCATAAAGCAGCTTGTTGAAATACAGATCCTCACAGTGAGAGGATTTACAGACTTCTGGAGTCTCAACGCTAGTTAAGATACTGGACTTCCAAAATTGTACCATCCCTACAAAAAAGACAACATCCCTGATGACTTTTGCATACTTGCGTGACTTTATTTCCTCCAACTCTTTAGTGAGCTTCTCATTTTTCTCCTGAGCTTCATGTAATCTACGCTTCAGATCTCCTATCTCTTCCTGGGCCTCAGACTTTATATCATTTGCTATAACCACTGCAGTCTGTAGATCAGCTTGGAACTGACGCCATTCTGCTGACTCCTCCTATAAGTAAGTAAAACTTTAAATTGAAAGCAGCAGCAAGAATTTTAAAGTTAAAAATAAAAGTTATCCTTATTATTCATAGTTTCCCTATACTGTTACAGGAAACAATTTACAGGAATGATAAAGGCACTCATCTCTGGCATTAGACACAGTCTAACTTACAAGTTAAACTGAAGAAGGGTTGCTGGAAACAACTAGACTTCTAAGGTCATTAATTTATTTTTTAGAAACAAAGAAAATGTTCAAAGTGGAAGGGAAAAAAAAAATTAAGCTATACACTGGAAGACACAGGAACATTTTCTCCCAAGCCCAACACCATATCCCTGTGACAGAATTTTTCAGAAGTTAATTCTTTAGTGTCTGCAGGTTAGTAAATATATTCCCATATGGTGTCTGTCTCTCTGAAATAATTATTTTACTGGTATTAAATATCATCATATTACCTTCTCACAATTTCACATGCAGCTCTTATGACATTCAAACTTAATAAATTATTGAGTTTTTAGGTTTTAACCTACCCGGAGTCTCCTATGAAGATTCTTTATCTCTCTTTCCATGTCGTGCTTTTGGTCCTGAAGTTTTTTAACTGTATCTGAAAAGAAAGTCAAATTATTTGTAAGATCTTAGTCAGGGATCTATTTACTTTAAAAAGAGTAACTGAAAGAACCTGTAAATGTTTTTAAAAACTGACTCAGAGAAAACATAACCAAAGTCACCTGGAGAAAAATAGTATGAGCAGAAATAATTTCAGATCAAGTGTCAATAGGTACATACTTCTCTACCACTGATGAGAGGAACAGCATAACCAGTTTCCTCTCTACTCTTTACAATATTAAAGTGACAAAGTGATAACAAAGAGCAAATCAACAAGACAGATAATTTAACATGGCAGGATCCTAACAACATGGATGTCTGGAGGTTTTCCCTCTTCAAACGTAAGCTGCGGCTACACAAAGCCTTTTAATTCCCTGTCACAAAGCAGCTGACATAACACTCACAGCCATGCCTTCAATGGGGATAGAATTCTACTCACCTCCTCAAGAATCTTACATTCTTGTCTATCAACCTACTATTTGAAGTTGACAGTTTGAAGTAGTCTTTGAAGAAGACTATTTGAAGTATTTACAGCAAAGGGACAAAGAGTCTATGAGATCATGTTATGAAAGAGACGGTCCCTTAAATCTGTCAGCAGCTATACAAAAGGGTTCACAGCTTGACCACCACCAACTCCTCATGTGGCGTCTGACAGACTAGCTACTGCAATTATTATTCATTTGTTATATTCAATACACAAGGCCAATGTCATTGATCACTCCATTCTTATAACTAAGCAACTAATGAAGAAGAACACAGCATAAATTTCTAATTAGTGTGCCAATGATCTTTGGGTTCTAGGATGACTTCATTTCTATAGCATTGTGGAGCTATTTCCAAACTGTAGAAATGATGGGCCAGCTGACTGAATGCCTTTTTTTGTTCAGGTGCACTATTCCAAGACCTGCTAGAAACAAATACTTTTTCCTATATATAAAACAATGCTCTTTCCACAACACGACTGAAGATGCCTAATAAATTTAGGCTGCATAATAAATGTTTGAATAGCCAGAAGATGGGTATATATGATCATACAAAGAGATTGATACAGTAAAGTTTTGTGGATCTCATTTTCTAACATGAAAAACTTTCCAATGCTTTTATTTGGGTATCAGGTCTCAGCAAAACCATTAAACAAGGGCTTATTCAAAGTTACTTGTTCTGCCAATACCTACCTGTATCTTCCCAAGTAAGCTTACACCTTCAGTTCTCCTGGTCTTTTGTCAAAGGGCTTTTCTTAACAAGAAAAATGAGGCTAGGCACACTAAATGCAAAATCACAAGCACTTCAAAATGCTTAAATCAGATAGAACAAAGACAAAGAACAGATTGAAGCTGATTTATGCTGATGTGTACATTAAGGAGCTCCAACTATGCTCATAAGAACACTTCAGTTTTTCAACCATGGAACTCCTTTTGGTTTCTTCATCAAAAGAAATTACTGAGTTTTACCTCAACTGTCCCAAGCACAGAGGCTTTTAATGCCATAGCTGATTTCTTTACAAAAATGATATAAACCTCAGTTGGCCTGAAAACAGGATAACCTTTCATGCTTGGAAAAGCTGAAACACTAAAATCAGACAGATATTTCTACATTTATCTCCTCCTTACAAGACTGCATATTTTAAGATGCATCCAACCGACCTCTAAGCTTTGAAGATAAGCCTAACAGAGTGTGACACTCAAATCTCGTGCTACCATGATATTTAAGCAAAGCCCTTCAATTTTTAGCTTATCTCTGTACACACAATTTATCTGAGAAAGCCAGCGCTGAGATGCCAACTTTAGGTCAAAGTTATAAAAGTCACTCCTCCTCCCCACCCTTTTTTTCCTTTAAACACATCCTAAAAAACCCACTGCAAATTAGATCACTTTCAACAGTGACAGCAACTCAGCATCCCTAAAGATCTTCCAGTAGCATCTTGAAATGAAACTTGGTGGATGACCATTTTCTCTTTAAAAGACAGTTCAAAGAAAATGTGTTTTTAAAAATAGAATTTGTTCTACTACTAAAAAAACCCTACAGTTCATTTAAAAATAACCACAAACCAGAAACTATAAATGCATCCAGAGTTAAAGCTTGTGTAATGCCATTGTTTTGAGCTTTTGTGAGATATGAAACACACCATTAAGTTTTAGTATATTTATGCTTTGAAGTAAAACACAATGGTCTGAATATTCTGCAGTTACTATAAACAATACAGAACACTTTACAGCAGTTGTTGGAAAGAGTCTTCTCTCCCTATCAACCGAAGAGATAAAAAACCCACAAAACTGAAAATAACTACCAAACTGCAACTGAATTGGAAATGTAGTGAGAAATTAAGACTAAGACAAGTGGTTTCACCTCTTACAGCCTGAACTCCATTCTTTGCATTGTGTCACCAATTACAGCCTGAAAATTCAAGCAGTCAAAATAGTCACACAAGCAGCAATTCCCCGCACACCTGCCTTGCGGTACCCTTCCTTTCTGCATCCTCACAGCCTCCATGGTTCTTCTCTAACACACACAAACTGTTTCCACCTGTATGTGCAGCTTCAGTATGGTAGGACAGGTGCTTCTCTTCTACCATTATCCAGTCTCCTCCTTTTAAGGAACATCGACAAGAAAGAGGACAGATTAAGAGGAAAGGTAACTATTGTTTAGGGGAAGTGAAGAACAAGGAGACCATTCTGATGAAGGATGACGATAATCAAAGCTGGCAAATCAGCAAGCTGCTTGTTTTACTGCAGGATTCAATTATGCCTACATATTACAAAACTATATTGATTCAAATCACAGTTTGATAAGTCCTTGCTTTATAAAAGGTAAATAAACTATGGGAAATGCAGACTACAAATGGTAAAGAAAAACATTACAACTACAGCTAATAGCATCTGAGTTTTATAAGGCTGCCAGAGAAAAAGTATCACTGTATTCTGTATAATCACATCTACACAGAGTACTGCCAGCATTACAGTTAATTTAAGAATTATAACTTCCTTATATAACGAAGAGGCATTGGTTACAAATATATCAAATCTCAGGCAATTTGCATATCAGTCTCACTGAGATACAGAGAATTAAAAACCAACGCTTCCAGCTCCATAAAAGAACTATATATTCACTGAACATTAGACATATCAACCTTCTTGCTCACCTACCCTTGTCCAAAAAATTCACTGACTTATAGTTCCAGGCTAAGAGAACCGATATGTTTAGCACATGGAACTTGTGCTAAGTGAACATGCAACCAACATTTTCAGGCTTCAGAAGAAGCATCTGAAAACTGATAAACTAACCTACAAATATCGATTTTCTACAAATCAGGAGACAAAGTTATAAAAAAAAAATCTCCCTCCAAACTCTTATTAACTGCTTGGAAGATTAATAGTTTTTTTTTTCTCCCTTAGTCACTGAAGATGACTAATGTGACAGCTTGGCTACCTGACCACTGAGAGTTTTATCGCAGTCGGAAATGAAAACCAGAGGACCCACGCCATCTAGCGCAGCACCCGCCGCCTGCCAGCCTGCTCAGCCCTCCCCTCTCTACAGACTCCTCTTGACTGTGGCTTGTTTCAGCTCAGTGCTCTAGTGATGATATAAAACACGCAGGTTATTTTAATATTTCTTAGACTTTTCAGATACCGTACAGAAGCACTATGCTTAAAACTCCTTGTCCCACCAGTAATGAGTTCAGCTGCCACTGACTACAACTCCTGCCATGTCTGTATGGACACCAGGAACACCCTGGATGTTTTTAATCCATGCAGTCCTACCGTCCACATCAAAGAGATTCCAGTTTTTGCAGGTAGACATACTAACAGCTAAAATGTGATGGTTCAATATTCAGATTACTGTGAAAAATGTTTTGTTATATGTTTGTTCATTGTGCTTCTTTTTGGTTTTGGAAAGCCCACAATGAAGTGTGCCCTAAGTACCAGTGCTGGAGTATTTCACATTCCTAGACTACTATTCAGTGTTGATTAACCATTAAACTGAATGAATACTCACCACTTCATCTATGAAGCATCTTTCTCCTAATGGCAAAGACTGTCTTTTGTGAATTCTTTAAGTGATAATTCTCCATTACTTATCATTTGTCATTTATCAGTTGTCTTGCCATCACTTTTATTCACTCAGTAACTTTGCCATTAGGCAAATTCTTTCCTTAGAGGATGAGTTAGACTTCCTAAGATTTTAAAATCTAAATTAAAAGGTCACGAAAGAGAACTGTTATGGTTCTCTATTATACTTGGTTATTTAGGCTGAAAACCCACCATTCTTCTAAATAGCCCTTTATAATACCTAAACCTACACTAAATTCTCCACATTTAAAAGCACAGGCATTATACATTTGGCCAACAGAATACCTGAACTGACCAAAAGTGTGATCAGCATAAGATAACTCACCACTGCTTTTCTGTCACTTTAATAGACATTATAAACATTCTTTTACATGCTGTAAGTACTATGCCCAAGTCCCAGATTTTCTGAGATGCTGTTCTTTGCTGTCACTACTTAGAGGCTACCACCAAGAAACTTTGGTATAAGGTTTAATTATGAACCCATAATGAACAGCATTTTAAAGTGGCCAGAAAAAAAAAAAAAATTAAGTTTATACTATTCTTTGGTGTCATCCTTTCTTACCGCCACTAGATGCCACTGTCCTTCCTGCCTACAACTAAAATACTAATTTCTTGCCTAAAGGATTACAGCAGGCCATCAGCTAGTACAATTTAATTTTCCAAACTATTCCAAAAGTGATGAGTAACAAAGACTGTCTCAATTTTTTGCTAAAAATTTCTGCCCAGGCAGAATTCTGCCTGAATTTTTACCAGTTTAAGTGAAATAGCTGACAGCTTTTGTAACGTATTTCGTAACCTCAAACCAGAAGCATCTAAAAATTAGCCTTGCAATCAGGTATTACTAAGCTGATACCTAAATGCTTATTTAACTGTGGTGCTGTTTCCTGTATGAATGTATTTCAGTTAAGGGACAAAACAATGCAAGTAGAAAAGTGTTCAACCTTTTAAAATCTTTCCTACAAAACAAGTTCAAGAACAAAGTCAGAACTACTAATCACATGCTTGGGGCTCCTGCTCCCACGCAAATGTCCATCTTTGGTTTTGGAACAGAAAGAGCAAAAAAAAAAAAAAAGGCAGAATAAAAACCTAAAGCTATTTTGTAAAGAGAAACTGTGATTGCCTTTCAAGGGCAAAGTAGGGTTGCTTAGAGAAACCAACCTGACAACCACATGTCTGAAGACATTGAGCTTCAGTTGAATAAACAATTTAGCTTGCTTAAGACACTACCTTCTCTTGATAGCAGACCAATTTAACATCCTTTCTATGAATCTTTCCCTTGCTGTTAAAAGGGATGAGGCTTTGGGTTTTTTGCTATCTTGTTTAATCTTTTTATACCATGGAAGAATAGCAGTTGTTTGAATTCTCTAAGTAGCACTGTGCAAACACGGCTTGCCAGGGTACAGCTGCCCAAGTTTTTATTTAGATAGAGACTAATTGCAGAATTCCAGCCTGTGGTGAGAATGTCTGAGCAGGTCCTGGAGATCAGAGAGGGAACTAAGGCACAGAGAGCCAGACAAGTAGACAGTAAACATTAATTTCATTATAAGCCCCAACCATTTCTTGTACAGTGGCAAGACTCAATAGATAAAGTTTTATTCTACCTTTCTTGAAGTTTGTCAGATTAATTTTTAGGTTCACAGATCAGTTTCATGATTTGAGCAGATCTACACAGAAAGAGATATAGAAGACATCCATATTGCCACATCAGCTCCAACATTTGTAACTTTCGGGCCTCCGTTCCCTCACTTCTCCACTAAAAAAGCCTTTCTTCAGGTAGGAGAAATCATTAATTATACATTCTCAAGCTACCTGGTAACTCCTAATATTTGAGTACTTGAAAAAGAAAGCATTCTTAAAAATAACCACACCACCAAAATGCAAAAATCAATCATCCAGTCTCTAAAATGCACAAGGAGCACACTATTATTAAGTCTGTAATTACATGTTATTCCACTTTGAAAAACAACTTGAAAAAAGCATTATCAGATTTCATATTTATTCTCAATTCACAAGTTTTCATTCCCACACAAACACTAGCAGGACTGGAAAAGCAAAGCCAACTTGATTTTTTTCCCCTGGTGCATAAGGGTTCTGCAAAGCCCAGTCTGACTTGAATTCACACATATGAAAGACAAGTGAAAACACTGTCATTATTTCAGCTTTCTTCTTCACCTGCTCTTAAATGATCATTTCTCTAACAAAAGAAACTCGTAACACTTACTCTCCAAATCAGATATGATGAGATTGTCATGAAGCTTCACAGCACGATGCTGCTCTACTTCATCCTCCAACTCAAAGATAGTTTCTTTCATGTCACTTCTCTCTGTCTCCTTTTCATCTAGTTCTGTCCGAAGTTTTTCTAGAGTCACATTGAGATTCTCAATTTGTTTCTTGGCTTCTTCTTGGAATACTCTGTATTCATCTTCAACCTGAAAAAGAACATAACTTATCATAACTACATTCATTGCACTTTATAACACACCTTTAGTTTCCTATCTACCATGCAATGCTTACTTCTGCAACCACAAAAAAGTATGGGACAAGAAGTGTAAGCCTTTAAAAATGTATTGTTCTAGTGCAACTATTTTTCTGAGCCAGAGCTAAACTTTTTTATTTCCAAGCTGAGTATATGAGCACCCCCCAGCTACTCTAACAGCAGTACCCTGTATTCAAGTGAAGCAACAATACCATAGTATCAAGGCTGTGATTTCATGAGCAGCTGATCCCATTTAACATCTAGATGCTATGGAAAAGGGAGGGGGTGGAAAATCTTTACCCTTTCTTTCCCTCCCCAAAAAAGCACCTGTTCTCTTCTATGTATCAATTTCAGTGCTTGCCAGACCTGTGAGCTTATTAATTTCCTTAACCAAGTAGCAGGACTCACATTTGCGTGTGAGATGTGTTAGTGAGTTGAAGTAGTTCCCAGAGGCGTCTTACAAGCTGTTGAACTGAATTTTTAAAAACCACAGCGAAAGGAAAAGGTAGTAGACTTCTCCCTTTCAGGGACTATTTTAACCTGACTCATGAAACTGCAATATCAGTTGCAAGCTGGGATCAGAGGCACAGTAACATTAACCCAACAGGGTGTCAGAAAACAAGAGAAATTGGGTAATGGCTTAGGGTGCGTCAATACAGTCAGGCACCAATTTTAATCCACAAAATACCCTGCTTTTAACCACCTGCTTCAGTATTTTTTATTTTAATAGCACTACCCAACTTTAATAATTAAAATAATATATTTAATTTTTTCCTCCCAAATTAAGGTTAATTCTAACTGTCTGGTGATCATGACTAATATGTTGGCTTGCAACTAATACTAGTTCAGACATTAAATCTGGCATACATTCTCTCATGAGAAAGATATACCTTTAATAACTTTGTGTATCTTTACATAATTTTTTTTTATTCTTATACTAAATTATAGTGACCACTTCTACTAGACATTTGGTAGATAAAATAGTTATATTTGAGTCAAAATAGCTGTTCTAGAACTAGAAATATACATTTTGATCCAAAACCCAATCAACACACAAGCTGCTCCTGGACGGATCATTAGTAAAAAAAACTATGTGTACTTGCTATATTAAATAATAATTGTTTAAAAGCTTATTAAAATGTATAGGTTTTTTCATTTAAAACTTAAATATGTATTCAGTAAATTACATTTGGTAAAATATCTACCTCAAAATTGGTCACTTCTTGATTGGAGAAAGAAGATACTTGTCTGCTTTCTTTATCATTAGTTTATTTAAAGTTAACTTGAATAAGCTGAAACTTGAAAATATTCTCTCTACACCTGTGAAAGGTTGCATCAACAGCTGGGTTATCACTTCCAACTCTGACTCCCAGTACTTTCTCAGTGATATTCCTCTTCCACTAGTTTGGCACTAACTCCTTGCAGAAGGCACATAATTTAAGCACAAAATTCATACCGTATCTTAAGTACCATTTAAGTTTGGCCCTTAAAATAAACTGAAGTTTAAACACCAGTATTTTAAAAAGTAACACAACAGTTACCCTGTGGCTGAACATATCCACATAATTTTTAAAAAGACCTCCGTCACTTTCAAAACAAAGGTTAAGAGAAAGTAATCAGACTGCAATAGCATTAGGATTGTTTAACCTCATAATTAATCCTTTACTTCTAAAAGAACTACAGTGATCAACAGTAAGTCATGGTGTATATGGGATGTTAAAATACAAGTTGTTTTAAACACTACCTTAGCAATGGCATCTTGCAATCGATTGGCATCATTGCGAGTGTGTGCCAGCTCTTCTTGCAGACTACTGGCCAGTGTCTCTGCTTTTTCTTTATCCAGCCTGACACTCTCCAGCAAGTCTTGTATATCTGATTTATCTCCGGAGTTGTGTATAGAATACAATTCAGCCACCTTCTGCTTTTCATGCTCTAACTGAGCTTTCAGCCTGTTCATCTCAATCTGGTCACTGGCTACTGTGGCTTTGTACTCCTCTAAGGTAGATGCTATCGCTGTTTTGCTTTTCTGCTCTGACTCAATAATCCGTTCCATGTGGTGATTTCGTTCTTTTAATGCCCCTATCATTTCTTGGGCCTCCTTGTTGTCTTGTTCTGCCATCTTCAAAGTGTTGCTCAAGTGCTGCTGAACACCTAGCAGCTGCTCTCGCTCAAACCGAGCGTTCTCTGCAAGGTCCATGTAACGTTGCTCTAGCTCCATGTACCGACCGCTTTTTATATCTTCATCAATTACATATGAAATATGGTGTTCATCTAAAAGGGATCGAAAATACTCAATCTGGCGGCTGAAGTGTTCTAACTTGTCACTTTGCTGGCACAAAGATTCCATAAGGATTACTTTTTCTTCTCCAAGTCTTTCATTCTCACTGTTTAGCTCTTGTGTTATTTGTTGCAAATCTGCAAGCTCTTGAAGTGTGGCTTGGAGCTCTTCAGCTGTGCTGTGTTGATTCTCTTCCATCTGATGTATCCGTTCTGTCAGACAAGCTACGGACACTTCACTCGCATTGCCACTGCTTCCCTTCCTAGATCTCTCTATACTTGGTACACCTTCAGACTCCGAAGATGATGGAGCATCTAAGGCATCATCACTTGATGTCAGTGGCTGATAAACTTCACTGCACTCACTGTCTAAATTATCCATAGAATTACTATGTTGATTGTCCATCAAAGTGTTTTCATCCTGACTTAACAAGTCTTCCATTGATCCAGGGGCAGAACCTTCCACTGAAGAAGTCAGAGTACCACCACCATCACTGTGGTTGCCAGCTGTAATCTCTGGACTCAGAGACTGATAACCAAAGAGTTTTTCAGAGTTGTCCAGCCTTTGCTCCAGAGAAAAGCCTAATGCATTTAGTCTGTCTTTTAACATGCGATTCTCGTTCTTCAGCTGGTTGAGCTCTTCTCGGATGGCAGTGTTTTGTTCCTGTAACTGTAGCAACGTAGACTCTACATCTGTTGGCTGATGGACAACAATGGCCTCTTTTTCTTCAGATTTTTCATCACCTTCGAGTTGATCTTCATTGAGTCCCAGCTGAGCACGCATATCCCTTAGTTCATTCCGCAGATGCAAGATTTCCACATCTTTAGTTTTTGCTAATGTCAAAAGATCATTCACCTTTGCTTCCAATGCAGCTTTGTCACTGATTTGATTGTCTGATTTGGACTTGCTCATGCGAATATCTGATTCTGGATTGGTGCGACTACGGGAACGTTTTGCCAGTACCGTATCATTGGTCCCCTGTCCGCTCAAAGGCAGCTTTTTGCTCTGGCTTAAACGAGAACGATCACGTATTCTTTCTCTAGAAGAGCTTGACTCTTTATTTCCAGATGAAGCACTACGCTTAGTTGTGGAACTTGTACCTATATTTTTTTTTGAAAGTTAGGAACATTCATTTAAAATACAGTATCTGTAATATAAGACTGTATATTTTGTATCAACAATACAGCAGTTGATTTTCTGAATCACACTGGTAAACACATTTCATAAAGTACATTGAAGAGTAAACAACCTTTATCATGAACTAGTGCAGTTATATTTTGATTAATACATGCTTTACCAATTGCTATGCTTTACCAATATTTTGAAAATTAGTTAGACCTTAAAGTTTAACATTGGCAAGTTTCTTTTTTTTCTGTCTTCAACAGCTTTGGATAAATTGTACAAGAACTGCAGCAGTGCTACTCCTACAAGGCCAAATTTGTCTCTCTCTTCAGCAGACCTGAATGCAAGCTTTTAAGTGATGAATTGCATACCATGATTCCCCAAAATGAAAGTTAAGTGTTTTTTGTATTTTCACCTCATTTCATAAATATGAGGATAGATTATTACTACCTTATTTCCAGATGTCTTACAACTTTGCAAGCATTACTGAATCCAAAACATAGCAAGGGAAGGCAAGACATATTTCCATCCATATTGATGACACTAAATAATTCTACTTTTTTGAACAGTGTCTGGAAGGTCTTACTTTATTTTTATAAAGCAACATAAAATATCCAAAATGTTGACTGCAACAAGTGATAATATCTTAAAGATTTAGGGCTTCNAAAACAAACAAACAAAAAAACAGGAAAAAAAGCACAGGAGGTGTTTGATTTGACCATGGCCTTACTGACTACTTCATTAGACAGCCTAGATCCTCAATACATAATAGGAAAATAAAAAGCCACCCAACTACCATCTTTAAGGATCAATATATCAATTTACCTGCAATAGTTTTGGGTTTATTTTCCAGAATATTCATGGTTGTCCCTGAAGCTGAAGATGCTGTTGATACACAAGTGCTCTTCTTTGCCTTGACACCATTGGTCATTGTCACACCACCACCACCAGCCATCCCCGCTAAGAGGTCATCATTACTCTTAGTCTGAAAGAAAGTGAAGAAGCAGCTTTAAAACAGTTGGCTGAGAAGTCTGCATATCCAAGATTTCTTCTGTTAAAGATTCCATCAGTTTAAAAAGTATATATTTGACTAGTCATGTGTCTATGCAGGAATGTTGAAAAGTCTAAATGCACTGCACTGTGCAGAGTTGGTAAGTTGAAACTGAACTTCAATTCCTTACATATGATTGACCATAGAAACTGAGCCTTCTCTCTTCCACACAAAATGATTAATGTTTCCATACCAAGAAAAATTAAAAAAAAAAAAAAAGCACAGTAACACAACACAGTGCAATGCTTCTCAACTTTGGCTGAAAGTTTGCTTAAGCATGAAAATGAAGACAATTCTTAGATAATTAAATCAGCAAAAGCTAGGAAGTTAGTATAACGTCCTTCAACTGAATACGATCAAGTGCTTTCTGGTGGACAAGTTCGCAACAAAAACATCTAACCAAGCAACAACAAAAATCAATCCAACATTAATAAAATACCATTTCTAGCTCAAAATACTAAGCCACAAATCACTAGAGACTAGGACTCTATTCACAGGAAGGGAAAAAGCCACTCTCACCATATATCCTTGCCTTATTTTCATGCTCTTTACTAGGCACTCTCAGAGACAGGATATTTGTTTGATGGACTTTTCGTCTGACCTTGTATGATCATTCCTGAAGCTACTGTTAGCCACAAAAGCTGCCTGGAACGTGACAAGGCAGTAAGCACAGGAGTCTTGAGAACTAGATTCCCAAATAGAGAATACATCTTTCAGAATAAAGCAAACTCCAGAAATACTAAGTTCTTCAGTATTAATTGGTGGACTTTACAACTTTTTAAAATGCAATTTTTCAAATGGAGAAGCAATCAAAATATGCTACACATTCTTCCCATTAAAAGGACAAGAAAAATTAAAAGAAAACAGCTGTGTTAGCAACATTCCTTAAGTAACTATTATTCAGCTGGATAACACATTTGAAGTCTCAACCAGCACCCCAGCTAAAATGTAGTGCTTAGGACTTAACTCTCAAATTTTGCAGGTTTATAACTTCTAGCTTTCATACACATTTATATTAAAAACCATATGCCAGATATTAGGATTCTATATATTAAGAATGAAGGTACATTTGCTTAATTACAAAAAAGTTGCATTTCACTCCATTCTATACAGTTTGTTTCTGCAAGTACAAATTTCAGAACAGTTAGGAACACTGATCACAAAAAAGGGCATGGATGGAATTTGTGCCATTTACAAAGAAGAGCAGCTGCAAAACCAGAGCAAGCTTGGGAAGAAAACATATTTGTTCTCCATGCAATTGTTAGAAATAAAGGTAATTTACAGACAGAACAGGTATTTGTAAGGGTAAAATCCTCTAGGACAAGAATGTTTTTACTGAATCATGTAGGAAATGGTGTAGCTTCTAAAAAGGCTTCTAAAACGCTGGAAGAAAACACATTACAGAAGTTCTATTTGATGTGCATCTAAGCTGTCTTTCCTGGGATGAAAAAGGCACTGTTGTTCTATCCCGCTCTTCTCCATGCGCTCACACACTGTGCGGTGTAAACTGAAGCCTTTTCAAAGGGCTCCTTCCTCCCAGGAGCCAGATCAGTTCCTTGATCTGCTATGCCATATGACCGTGCAAACCAGCAGATGCAATGGAAGTACCAACAGGAAAACAAAATGTTGGAGGGCTATAAAAATGAGAAAGCCCACACTGCTTGCTCTGGGGGAAGAGTTGAGCACAAACTACTACTGTATGGCAATCCCCTGTTAACCTGTGACCTAATCAAGTTTCATATCTGATCTAAACTAATTTTGTGGGCATGGGGGTAGAGGGGAAGGGAAACAACCTTGTGATGCAACTATCACCTAAACCAAGGTATTATCAAAAGGCATAGAACAGTGATTTTCTATTTTGCTCCTGAATCTGCTAATCATGGCAAACGTGATAGTTCAAACAGACTATTAGCTGTCAGCATTTTTACCCCGTGGAAAGAGCGGGGAAATTAGATTAAGCTTTTAGACACTTACAGTACAAGTACATGTTATCAAGCCAAATAGGTCAAGATGTGACTAAGCTTGAAAAAAAAAAAAGCTAAGTAAAATACACACTTTGTGACATTAGTCATCTCCAGTCCTTGCTGAACAAAGGAACTACAGACAGCCATTTCTAGTCTAGGTTGGAAGGCGCTGCCTCCTCTGCAGCCAATTAGTAAACAGTTTCTAAAAACTGTAACACTATACTCTTGGCAAAGAAAACTATTCAGTAAAGCTTTGGAAAAATTACAAACCAGCAGCTCTCTTTTCTTAATGCTCCATAATGGCAACCATTCTTGACTTTAAAAATCAAAGTATTTTTGTAGCGTATATTTTTAATGGAAGCAAAATCAATGTCATATGTTTATCAAACAGCTTTTTCTTCAAGGAAGAACAGTTTCTCCCATTTACTGAACACAGTGCAATCCTGCTTAGCATTAAAACCCCATATTAACATACAAAAATTAGAAAAATATAATCAGAAATGCTCACCCAGACCTGTTTTGATTTTTTATATAGAAAAACACTTTATAATTATACAACTTATATTCTGTTTCTCCCACATCTTTATTTCAGTGCAATGAAACTTGAATGATCACCTCCATGATTAATTTCATTTCTCAACATGTATATCCTATTTACTGCAATACATTCAAATCCCTTTTTATATATAAAATCTAATTATTCCTGCCTGGGATTTTCTTTGATGCTTGCCGTTGCTGCATTTGAGTGCTTCAAACCTCAAACTTCACAACAATCTGTAATTAAGTTATTGCATTTTGCAAACAGAATACTGAAGCCTAGACATATGAATACTGAAAATACATTCTAGCTTTTAATATTCAAATGTTGGTGTCCAAGTCCTGGCTTTTCAGGGACACTGCATTTTGCAACTCATTTGTATGAAGTACAGCTGCCCTCTAATTACAGTTGTGAGTGTTTGCATGATCACAAGCTCACTAGCTAAAGGAATAAAAAAAATAATGATCTTAAAAATAAGAACAGACTGTTACGTGCAGAGTATTTTTTGACAGATGAAAAACCAGAAGTGGCTGACAGTTAACCTTCTGCTGTAACAACATGTATGGGGTTGTGTGGGGTGCTGAACAGAGTCCTGGGCAAACTGTGAGCCAAAAATATACGGCAAGGTAACCCAACAAAAAGGCATTCTGAAGCACAGACAGCCTGACCTCTGAACAGTGTTCAGCTATGCAGAAAGGCGGGTCTCACAGTTTCATCCTGTGCTCATTGTCCACACACTTTGAAAACTCCACAAAAAAGGACAAATCTATGGAACAATGCATAGTGAAAGCCCACCCAATGCTGGACACCAGCCTATGGTTACATCACAAAGGGGGTAGGAAATAAAAACCAGACTATAATTACAAAGTACTATGAAATTCATAATACACACACACCAATTCATCACATCTAAGAGAAGATCCTACAACCACTATGAGAAAAACAATGTGCCAAATGTTTCATCAGCAAGATCAAATACAAAACTACAGAAAAAAATTTAAAAATAATACAGCTTGTTATCAATACTTCTTTCAAGCCAGTAATTACAAATGTGATTTGCCAGTAAGTCACAAAAGTACAGCTAACTTTGTTGTATAAGTATAGAACACTTGGAGAGGACAAGAATTGCCACTAATATTAAGTCACATAGTTGGCACAACAGCAGCTTAACAAGTAAAAGACATGCAACTGTATGAGTAAGCCTGGCTATAACATAAAGCTGAGGTAAGTCTCAGTAATTAAGAGAAAATTTTCATTGTGCCTCAAACATACAATTCTCATAAATTCTAATCCTACACCCAAATATAGCCAGAAGTGTTACTAATATAAGTAAAATTGTGAAAGCATACTGGGTAAAATTTCTTCAATGTTAAATCAACCTCCTTCTTTATCTCACTAAGAGGTATGACACAAGAAACCTGATAAGTAAACTACAAAGGACTTTTGTTTCCATAGCCTTTGAAAGGTTTCTAGAAATACAAAGTAAGTAGTGTCAACAAGCATCAAAAGATTAAAGTTAAGAAAACTTCAAGATACGTTGGGTGCCAGAGGAAAGGGGGAGCACCAGGAGAAATCTAGCTGAAACCTGGCTTGCAAGTTCATCAGCAAAAGTATTAACCCTTCTACCATAAAAGAAAAGCTACTAGAAAAGGGAGAGAGGGAACACACCTTTCGGCTTCAGTAATCCCACACAGCTATTGCAAAGAGACCTCAAGCCCTACCACTTCTTTAATTTTAAGTCTTTATTTGCCAGTTAAAGGGCCTATGTGGCTTCCTGTAGGTGACAAGTGTTTCAGGTTTCAGTTGCAGACATCAGCCCTTTTCCTTATTCTCTCTGTTTTCTCCAGGGAAGCAGCAGCACTGCCATAGCTCTGCACACTGGGCTGCAGAAAGGCAAAAGGAGGTGGATCGAGCCATGTTTCCATGCCAGGAGAGGGAGGCAGACCAGGCAGGCTCCTGTCCAACCCCAGATGCATTCGCTCCCAGGTGAAAATTCCGCACCAGCATATCTCTGTATGTCTTATTTTTCTTGGTTGTTGAAAACTACATGCTCCTAAATCTACTGCTCTGTTTTGCTAATATAAGAAGAAACCTCTACCTTTGAACTTGTCCTAGGAGCAAGAATCAACTCGTGAAAATTCAGCTTATGCAGTACTTCACACAAAGCAAAGGCCAAAACAGCTAGAAGAATGCAGCTGCACTGACCTCACACGGATCACTGATATCAAAAAGTTTCTCATGTCAGATACCTCATTAGTTCTTCTTTCAGAATTCATAAATAGCTCTTATCAAATCCCATTAGTCACTGACACGCCATCCAAGCATAACACAACACTACTAATAACAGTCATCAGAATGCAACTTCCACTCTGCTCCTTTTGCAGAATAGCCAAGTTCTGCAAAGTACATTGTTTTCCAACACATCACACATCGCAATATGAAAAATACAGCACAAATGCTATATAAAGTCCTATTACCCTCACCAGTGCTGTGTAACAATCCAAATTCCCTTCAGTTACCCATATAACCTCTACTCTAAGCTGCATTAAAGACATGCCTTAAAATTCTTCTCTTCTTAAAGCTTTACTATAAAAAAATACAAATAATAAGAACATTCTACTGGTTATTACCTTCAGAAGAGATGCTGATGTCCCAGTTTTGGAGAGTTTTGTTACTGCAGACACAGAGGAGCCGTTTTCTGGTTTGGCTTTTTCAGTTGTTTGAGTTTTATTTACTCCAGGCACTTTGGGCACTGAGCCAATACTCCTGCTTGCTTTCTTCATTCTGGGCTGTCTGTTTATGATGCATTTACAAACAAATCTACATGCAGAAAGAAAGAAATTTTAAATATAAAATATAAAGGAAAAGCAAAGTCTTTTTTTGGTAATGCTCTATTTAAAACCAGAGTCCACAATAGCAGTAAAGACCACAAACAGGAGCCAAGCAAAATACATTTGACTGACCAATGTTTTTTTCTTTTTTTTTAAAAAGGACTTTTTACCAAGAACTAAGCACTTTCTACAGCTCCACTCCAAATATTTTTTTGCAGTTCTCCTTCCACAAACGGCACTGAACCGAGGATATTTTATAAGTGACCCATGCTGCTGAGTTCACTCGCTAGCTAGCAAAAGAAAGGCTTATTACAGCAGCGATGTTCTTTATTTCTGACTGTGGGAAGGAAAATACCGTGGGAGTATTCAAGCAACAGCCTGACTACCAACACCACTGGATCTGAGAAAAGATTACCACCAGCTTGGTAACTAAAATACTGAGAGAGTAACAGCAGCTGCAGACAAAAAAGTATTTTACAAAAATTACAAGAAGTTGAAAAATTCAGATTCCCTGAAACCAATTATTATTAAAAATCATGCTAATAAACACACATGATTTTACAAAATTTAATACTAGTCATATGATTATGAGGATTATCTCCAAGAAGAAACCAGAAGTAACCCACTGCATTCCACAGTCTGCAATCAGGACACTTCAGCATCTTTACCTTGCCTTCAAGTTTTCTCAAACAGCAGATGACTGTCAATACCATCATTCCAACCATGAGCAAATAAACAAAACCCCAGAAAACAAAGCTGACTTTACTCAAACCAGGAGCAGCTGCAGCAGACCCAAACACAGCAGTTATCACAAGAACTGATAATTCTGGAAGACAACCTAAGGAATGGTAGACTGGCTAACTACCATAACTTGAAGCACAGACTACCAGAAGGACTAATCACATCAGGACATTCTACCCTCTTGCAAAAGTGGGATAGTTGGCAGCTGCTCTTTTCTTCATCTCCTCCGAGTCAGAAGACATAGGATGGAAGATTAAGAAGAAGCCTCCACTCCCCCTTCAGTCTTACAGATTCTGGGTGGAAGTAAGTGATCAAGTTTATCTGAACCCAACATCCTATGGCTGATTACAAACGCGAAACACATGTAGCTGTTTCCATCTCTTAAAAAGGGAAGCATTTCAAAGGCACAGAAAGCAGACTGACACTTGAGTGCATAAGATGCGCTACACAAAAACAGTGATCAGGAGTACTAATTAATTTCAGCTAATGAAATTAACACCATACTCTAACACACACTCCTTCCTCCCCATCAGCACCTCAGCTGCACCTAAGTATATTTCAAGTCTGACTTTTGCCAAAGCCTGTAAAACCCCAGGAGTTTTGCATCCTCAGACCCTTAAGTGCTGTTAACAGAAGCAACAGGAAGCTTCATTGTGAGACACTGAAAATATTTGTTTATAGCTTCCAGATTCCCTTTAGCTCTGAAAGCTGGCATGAACAGACACAGAAAACTTTGTTTGCTATTGCAGTTTCATCATCAGAATGTCAAAAATGCACCAGTCCTGCCATATGGCTACCAGTAATCAGAACGCCTTCACATAAGATTAAATAACTGAGACATAATTTGAAAATAGACACTCCTAAGAAAACCAAAACCCAAACCAAAAAAGCCCCATGAAGGTAATATGTTTGCTATACACACATAATTTTAAGTGGTACAACTGCCTACTAGATTCCAGAAGCAGATGCTAATATTTACAAGTAGGACCAAGTCACCACACTTACATTTCTTGCCTTTTTCATATTTATGAGTTGAACACTTGCTTGTGCTTTTGATCTTATTCAATTGAAAACTAAAACTGAAAAGACCAAAGAGGATGGACTTGTTTAGTAAAACCAGCATCATTACTACTGATGATATTTTGATGTTCTGCAGACTATATAAAAAGAGTTGCCCATAGCATGCTTGAGACATAATCAAACAAATTTCCAGTGCACAGCTTGTTGTGAAGCTGACTGCATTTAAAAAATTACCTCAAAAACCCCCTGTACCCTTGCAACAAATTCATAAATCAGAACCAGAGCTTTTTGACAGCTCATAGAGCTGGAAAAAATATGCTATAATGAAGGTCAGGGCACTGGCAATGATAAGACTGTCATATATATGGGCAGAGCTCCACAACCTTGCCTGGCAATCTAGATAAAGCAGTAGCTCCAGCTGGCATGCAGATATCCAGCAATGACCATTTGCAATACACATTTATCAAATCTACACAGCATATTCATCAAGTCTGACACATCTTACAACACGCCAGATAAGTACTCCAGACATGATCTTTGCATGCACAGTAAAAGATCAGTATATTTGGGATCCACTTATTATAGCAAGTAATATAGTAACACAACCCACTGGATGTATAATCTCAAAAAGAAATAGAGGCTAACATTAGCTTTTACAGTACAAACCATTTATACTCTTGCCAGTATATCACAGAGGTCATCAGACTGTGTGGAGCCAAATGTTTCTGATCCATAATGGATTGTTAAAAATGCATGTTTCAGATGTGTTCCTGAAAACATGCAACAGTATTTGCTTCAAGAACTGTAACTGCATAGCAAAGCGATGTAAAAAAGTGAAACTAAACAAAGTAACTGAGCATAATCCTCATGTTTGATCACAGCGTTACTTTAAAATGTCCATAAATTTGACATTGAAAAACACTATTTTTGATTTACTGAAATTCAAAGGTAGAACTACCTTTCCAGAAACTTCAAAGATACTCAGAGGAGAGGCAGGGTAGGGTACCACTGCTCCTGTTTTTCTTCCAGAGAAAGTTCATTCAAGTAGTCACTTCCTTACTGAAATAAGATTGTGTAACTATAGCTTAAAAACTGAGAAAAAGATACAAACTAGTCCAACTTAAAATAAGTACAAGACATTAATTAGCATTACAGGTTCTAAAAGCAGCTGCTCACTCAAGGCTCCTAAAGTGAATTTATGACCTCTCAGTGCCAAGTTCTCCCCTCCCACCTCCTCCAGGAAGGAAAAAGAGGATGGGGTTTCAGCACTGAAAACAGAAGACATCAATATTGTTGAACTGTAAGTAGAAAAAGCCCTACTTCACCCAGTTTCTCCAAAGGCAGACATTACAGATAAAGACCACCTTTATGCTTCTAAAGAAAAACACCCCACTCCTTAGGAAGACACAGTATTAGGAACCAACAATAAACTTGTCCTGGCCCAACAGTAAATTTTAAAATGAGAAATAAAATGCTCACTAGGCAAATGAAGCCTTCTGAAGATTAACACACAACATTAATAATTTAAATGAGAGCTAACATATTATTTCACTATTGTTTTAAAAAGCAAATACTGCACACAAAACTGTAGTTTATATTTTGCCCTAGGGAGAAAGAAGGAATTACTGAAGACTTCCTTTCCCTTTACACACACTTCCTCCCACCCCAAAAAAAGAAGGAAAAAAAAAAAAGTGAAATAGAAGCTTAACACAAAAAAGTTGCAGTGTTACTAAGAGTTTTAACTCCACAAGCCAGTAAAGAGAGACTTTTGGAGGTTCCTCATATCATACTATTAATCAAAATAGTCATCTATCAACAGACACAAGACATTACTGGAAAACATTTGATTAATGCTAGCACTACAGTATCAATTATAAAATTAATCAGGATGGAAAAAAGCCAAAACAAGCCCCAAATATCAGATAGAAAGACTGCATTCCTAAACTACAATGTAACTATTCGCTCTAACCTGTATCCTTTCCCAGAGCTTTCTCTTTCCACAGCACACATAGTACAGGAAACAAAAGGGAATCTTGTTCAGGAGCGAGCTCTCCTTGCGCTGGTGGAGGCATGTGAAACCAGTCCTGCATTTTATACCAACTGCAAATACAACTCCATAAATAATAATTTAAAAGTGTTTTGCCCAATAGCATGGCTCTGCTCTTTACTGTAAACTGATATGATACATCCACCCAGGCAACACGAAATGCTTTCAGGGTTACTCGTATGTACTCTTTAGAAACCTGAAAACTGAAGGTATGGGGGTGATTTCTTACTGTGATTATTTTGATTATTTAATATGAATATTTATTCTAATATTGCTGTCACAAAAGTAAGTCTCATTTACAAGGGTAGAAGAAATAGTTTCTGTGCCTGTGAGGTAAGAGAGGGATAAGCAGCAACAGTATTAGCCTTTTGCCTTTGGTTCCAAACACAAAATATCAAGAGATATTAAGCAGTTTTATCTATTAAAAATGTTAATTATTAAATAAATAAATAATCTTAGAATTATCTTTTAAAAGTTCTGCAAAAATAGAAATAACTGATCCCTCAACTTTGAGGATACTGAGCATTTTTGAAAAATCAAATACCCAAATTACAGAGGAAAACAGAAATATTCACATCTATGAGCAATGGAATCAGTACACTTTCACTCTATATTTGTACATGTTCTTCGGTTTTGATATATTTAGGCAGACAACTTTTGCCCAAATAATTAGGGAATGACATTTTTAGGTCACTTACACAGTCCCAAAAGGCAGAACTGTGAAGAAAAGATACAGCCTCTTCAGCCCCCTGTAAAACACAGATTCAGAACGTCCCCAAGTCTCTGCAGGCAAGACAGCGTGGTCCCAACAACTTTACATCTGGGATATGAAATAAGCTACATATTAAGAGACAGAGTTCTCCACATTTATAATGTCCACAGCTCAAACTTGCAGCCTTCAAGCTGCATAAGCACTCTAAAACGATGTCTCTTGCTCGATAATTCCAAAAACTAATCCATCAGCAACCAGATTCCAGAAGCCTGGAGTATGCAGTGCATTTGTCTTATTGCTTAAGATCAAGACATCAGTGCTAGTGACTTGCAAGTTTGCTGATGCTAGAGGGTTATTTAGGATACCAAGGATAACAGGAAACTGCATGGAATTACAACAGACCTTAAAAGACTAACTGGACAATAAAAACAGCAAATAAAATTAAATGTAGGTAAACACAAAGCAATCTATCTCTTGGGGAAAAACAACCTCAGCTTCACATATAAATGTGCTCTCAACTCATCAATATTGCTCAGCAAGACTTCAGTGTTTGGATTCACAGCTTCATTTGGGATAGGGCAAAAAAAGCAAAGCAATTCCAGGAATTATTAAAGAAAGGAACAGAGAACAAACCACAAAACACAAATATGGCACTCAACAAACCATTTTTTTGCCCATCTATGAACATTTAATTGGTATGTACAGTTCTGGTCTCTCAACATCATGAAAGGGATTTTTTTATAGACCCGAAAAAGGTTCAGCAGGGGCAAAAATAAGATCAAAGGTATATAATAGCTCCCACGAGACATGTCACAGGGAACATGACAAAAGCCTATCAAACCCTGAATGGCATCGAGAAGGCAGACTGGGACTGGCTGTTAATCATCTAGCACTAAAACTAAGGACCAACAAGTCAAGCTAGAGCCAGGTTCAAAACATGAAAAATGAGCTGTATTTTTAAGGCAGATTGAATGAATGTTGTGGCTGTATGAAGTGCAAGTGGAAGGGGAGACTGGCCATGCACAAGAGAAATTCCCTAATGGATGCTAAATAGCTGAAGCACAGAGGGCTCAGAAACCCCCCTGAGTCAAAAACAATTGCAGGATGGGAACGCCGTCAGGGTAGGAAGGAAGACTTGGGGTTTGTTTTTTTTTCCTGAGGCATCCACTCACAGCCGCGGCTGGACCCAGAGCACCAGGTGGGATGGATCCCTGCTCCACTCAGGGCGGTGTCTGCTATGTTCTTGTTCTTATGCCGTGAGGAAAATGCACAGATGTCAATGATTTATGGGTGCTGCAATTTTGGTACAACTGCTGCAGGTAATTATTTGGAGAGGAAAGACTCCCCTATTACTTTCTATCTCAAAAATTCAAAAGGGCTTTTACAGTTTTCTATTATAAGCTGCGGAATTACAAAAATAGGAATTCTACCTTCAAGTTACATTATCCATCCACTGTTTTCAAGCCATGTTAGCTTCTTCTACTTCTTTTTTAAACAGAAGGGGGGAAAGACCAGAGCTTTGGGCAAGAATTGGCTGTTATAAACCTAAATTTCTCTACTCCTTCTTTGGAGAAAACTTCAGTGCTGTAACTGCTGTGAGCAATGTGTAACCGTTGCAATACTTAACATTCCAAACAAGTGACAGGAACATTTACAGAAGAACTCCTAAACTTACAAACTGTGCTCTAAAAGCCTTTTCATAACAAAATTAAAGAACAGTCTTGTTTTCAAGCTCCTACTTTAAACAACTGCTGTTTCAAACCACTACTGAGGAAAGAAAAAACAACTGTTCATCAACAAAATTCAACTGATTCTTCCTAGCATGGGGAATCTGTTTCACAAGGAAGGGGAGCACTTTCCATAACTCCATCTCAGCACTAACGTCTACACTGACTGCACCTTCAGAAACTTTCCTTTTCGAATTACAAATTTGGAAACTAGAAAAAAAGACCAGTAAACCTATACCTTATTGGTATCCATCCTGGAGCTGACTAAAAAAGCATTCTAAGCAGGCTAAGGACCCTGTGGCATGCCCATTAATGAGGGCTGCTCACACTACAGATGAGAATACCATCCACATTACTATTATACAGGTTTTGTTTCACTGCTGTTGATAATACACATAATGAAAAATATCCTTATATCTGAAGGCAGTTTGAACCCTGTAGTGCAAGCTGAGATAGACCTCAAATGACAGAACATGATAAAGGAAACAGAAGAGGGAACTTAATATGTGGAATATTAGTACGATATGATTATTTTGACATTAAAACCTGTTTTGGCTACATTATTGTTTTTCACTCCTTTTGCTAAATTTCACAGTTGCATACAAATTCTAAGCTATGCACTAAGAGATGATGTAACATATACCTATTACCTGGATAGTAATTACACCTCTCTGTCAGATTTTAAAGGCTTAGACAAACTTGGCAGAAATCTCAACCTTCTCTATAAACCCCTCAGGATAATATTCCAATAAAACAGAATCAGCTCTTATTTTGGCAGTGCAGGTTTTTTGGGGAAAAAAACAACAAACAAACCACAATAAACTTCCCAAAGGACTGGACAGTTTTAACCACAAAAGCAGCTAGTCTAAAAACTGATACTTGGTCAGTTAACCACGTTAACTGAAGGTGTTCTGATCTATCACCATTACAAGCATGCTCTAAAGTCAGTGTTAATAGAAAAATCAATAACCCTCCAGTTACAAAAGTGTATTTAGTGTCATATAACCCTAAATATATACTGTATTCCTTAACCAACAATCAGAGTCCCATGTACATATGGAAACTTTCCTCGCACTGCCAGGGAAATACGTTCAAAACCAGCAATGTACAATTTTAAGACCAGGGAATTTGGCAGGCTAGCACAACAAAAGGTGCACGCCTAATGCAGCAGCCTCCTTTTGTTTCAAACTGACTAGCTCAGTAGATAACATTTCACTGCAATGTACTCTGGCTCTAGCACAGCCGTTCCCAAAAGTGCCAGCTAGAGTAGGTGACCAGGGGTGACCTTTCCCTTTTGTCCATTCAAAATGTTGTCAACTGAACTCTTGTATCAACAACTGCAGCAAAGGCTGCTGCAGCATGAAGCTCACAGGGAGAAGAACAGCAGGCAGTAGCCAAGTTGGCATCAGAAAAAGGGGGACAGAGAAGGGACATGCAATGTGCTACACACAACCTCAATTTTTAAAAAGGGAAAAAAGGAAGATCTGGGAAACTACAGGCCAGTCAGTCTCACCTCTGAGCCCAGCAAGATCATGAAGCAGATCCTCCCAGGAACTATGCTAAGGAACATGGAAAATCTTTGTCAGTGACACACACAGTGGGATGGAGTGCACCCTCAGCAAGTCTGCTGACGACACCAAGCTGTGTGATGTGGTCGACACACTGGAGGGAAGGGATGCCATCCAGAGGGACCTTGACAGGCCTGAGAGGGGGGCCTGTGCAAACCTCATGCAATTCAACATGGCTAAGGTGCAAGGTCCTGCATGTGGGTTGGGGCAATCCCAAGCACAAGTATAGGTGGGGAGGAGAATGGATTGAAAGCAGCCCTCAGGAGAAGGACTTGGGGATGTTGGTAGATGAGAAGCTCAATATGACCCAGTAATGTGCACTTGCAGCCCAGAAAGCCACCGTGTCCTGGGCTGCATCACCAGCAGTGTGACCAGCAGGTCAAAGGAGGCGATTTTCCCCCTCTGCTCTGCTCTTGTGAGACCCCCTCTGCAGTGCTGCACCCAGCTCTGGAACCCCCAACATAAGAAGGACATGGACCTGTTGGAGCGTGTCCAGAGGAGGCCAAAAAGATGGTCAGAGGGCTCCTGTATCTCCTGTACAAGGACAGGCTGAGAGAGTTGGGGGTGTTCAGCCTGGAGAAGAGAAGGCTCCGGGGAGACCTTAGAGCAGCTTCCAGTGCTGAAAGGGGGCTACAAGAGAGACGGAGGAGGACTCTTGATCAGGGGGTGCAAGGATAGGATGAGGGGTAATGGTTTTAAGCTGAAAGAGGGGAGATTTAGATTAGATATCAGGAAGAAATCTTTCACTGTGAGGGTGGTGAGGCAGTGGCCCAGGTTGCTCAAAGAAGCTGTGGATGCCCCATCCCTAGAGGGTTCAAGGCCAGGCTGGATGAGGCTTTGGGCAACCTGGGCTAGTGGGAAGTGTCCCTGCCCATGGCAGGGGGGTAGAACTGGATGATCTTTAAGGTTCCTTCCAACCCAAACCATTCTATGAGGGTCTGAAGATTTCAGGAGCTAGACCAGCACCTCCCAGCACAAGCAAGTTCCAGGTAAAAGGAGGAAAGCGAATGTCACACCAGTCTTCAAAAAGGGCAAGAAGCAGGACCCAGGTAACTATAGACCGGTCAGCCTCACCTCCATCCCTGGAAAGGTGATGGAACAACTTATTCTTGATGCTGTCTCTAGGCATACCAGGGTAAGAAGGTCACTAGAAGCAGTCAACATGGCTTCACCAAGGGGA